>CAUYUJ010008273.1:0-5000 GCA_963575745.1 Prorocentrum cordatum | reverse complement strand
TGTCGGGCGCACCCCCCCGCGATTCGCCCGACCAGGGGGACTTTTTTAATCACCAGCCCCGCCCGTTTTTGCTAGTCACAAGCTGACATTCAGGCGCGAACGTACTTTTAGAAAAACAGCCGCTCTCCTTCATGGAAGCTGCTGCGAGTTTTTAAGACGAATGTGCCCAGCGCCAAGGCGAGAGTGACGTATTGAAATGGATTCGTCCTAGATCATTTGCAAGCCATTAAGACGAATGCGCGCGGCTTTACGGCGAGAGCCACATTTTGAAAAAGGACCCGCCCTCCATCCTTGAAGCTGCTGCGCGCTAGTATGACGAAGGTGTGCGGTGTTCAGGCGAGGGTCACATTTTGAAATGGACAAGACCTTTATTCCTGAAGCTGCTGCATGCCTTAGAGACGGATGTGAGCGGCGCCCAGACGAGAGCCACAGTTTCAAAAGGAGCCGCAAACATTTACAACCAGCGTGCGCGGCATTCCGGCGAGAGCGACAGGTTTTAAATGAGTTTGCACTCATTCTTTGAAGCTCGTTGAACCATTCAAACTTCAGGATCATGAAAGACGAGGGTGTTTCAGGCGAATAAAACAGAGGCCCCCAAGAGGCCCCCAAGAGGCCACCAGGAGGGCCCAAAAAGGGGCCCAAAAGGACTCCCACGAAGGCCCAGAGACGCCAAGAGCGATCGGTAATGCAACAAGCTCTTCACGCCAAGGCTCCCAAGAGCGAACGGTGACGTACATAAGCTGATAAGACCCAGGCTCCCAGCAGAGAGCGGTGACGCAACAAGTTCCTGACACCACGGCCCAGCCAAGGCTCAGGAACGGGCGGCAACGCAACCATCTCTGAACCCCAAGGCTCCCAAGAGTGAGGGGTGACGTAACCAGCTCTCAACGCCAAGGCTCCCAGTACGAACGGTGGTGTGAGTAATTTCGGTTTCTGTTGCTGCAGCGCTCTTCCCGTTTCTGTGCCGGGCCAGGTCGAGTGGCCTTCGGCCCATCCCGCCACCGCGCCTATGGTGGCGGTCAGAGGCCCCTCGAATGCTTGTGGGGATCTCATGGGGAGCCTCTCGAAAGCCTTGTGAAGGCGGTTTTCGGTGTGTCTTCGGGCCTCTCGGGGGATTCTTGGGGGCGTGGGGGCCTCTTGGGCATTGGGGCCTGATTTGGGCCTCTTAGGGCTTCCTGGGGCTTTGTAGGGGCCTCTTGTGGGTATGCTGGCGGTCTCGGGTGCCATCTTGGGTTGGCGGGCGCGAGCTGTCAGTTCGAGTTCTTCCTCTCGGGCCGTCTGGGGTTGTTTTAGGGCTTATGGGCTTCTTGGGCTGTCTTGGGACTGGGCCATATTGGAGCGTCGTAAACCCAGAAAGGCGAGAATTCTAGAATTTGCCAAAAACTTCTTTTGTGGAAGATCAAATTGATTTTTTTCTCTTGGGGGTCTCTTGGGGCCTCTTTGGCCGTCTTAGAAGCATCTTGGGCCGCCTGGAAGCCATTTTGGCATCTTAGAGCGATCTTCGGGCTACTCGCGGCGCTCTTGGACCGTCTGAAGGGCCTTTTCCCCATCTGCGGGCCCTCTTGTTTCCAGAAAAGCCATGCGACAACAGGCTGGGGTACGCGACAACACGCAGCTCCCAAGGAAACCTAGCAATCCGGGCCCCAGAACCTTTAAGATTTCAGGATTGGGGACAGACGGCTCAACAACTAGTTATACAGGGAGAGAAGAAAGAGTCTTGTGCATATTTACATGCATATACGATGCATGCATGGACGTGTACACTAACGTGTGCCTATAGAACTGTGGAGACGTAGATGCACACACAAACACATGTACATGTAGATATGTTATGCTCTATGGCGTATGTGCTTCCCCCCGAAGCCCCCCCGCAAGATCCCGCGGAGGAAGAGGTGGAAGTTGAGGAGGAGGTGGAGGAGGAGACCCCCGCGAGCCCCCTCCCACTTCCTACACACTCCCTGCTCCCTCTTTCCTCCGCCCCCTCTTCCACCGCCATAGGATCCCGCCTCCGCGGAATCCCCTCTGCTCGTTCTCCTGCCGTCGTCGTCGCGCTCGCCGTCGTCGTCGTCGTCGTCGGTGGCTGCTTTTTTGCTCTCTGCGTGACCCCGGGCGCGGGCGCGCGCCAGGCCAACCTAGCGCCCCAGAGCCACCACGAGCCCCCTCCTCCCCCTCCTCCCCCGCCTCCTCCCCCTCTTCCCCACTCGGGGGCCCCCCAAACGGGGCGGTGACCACACCGTGCGTTGACGGACCGTGCGGTGAGGCCTTGGGGGATTTCGAGGTCACCGCACGGTCTGTCACCGCACCGTTTCGGGACTCCAAATCCACCCTGTCCTCATCCCCCTCCCCCCTCCCCATCTCCCTCCTCTCGGGAAGGGAGGCCCCCCAAAGGTTCCGCGAGCTCGCCCAGTCCTCTGAAGAGGCCCATCCCGCTAGCACGACTGGCGAGAGAGGATTGGCCGAGACACGAGCTCCGCTGCACAGTTGTGCAGCAGGCAGCTCACAGACGAGCGGGATCTCCCCCAAATCTGCGTGCTGGTCCCCTCCTGGAGTTTTTCGCACGCTCGCCTTAAGTCGGGCCTGTCCCTCCACAGCAGGAACAGTCAAAAAATAGTTCGGGGACGATGTTTAAACTATCTTTAGCCACTTCGGGGCATTCTTTGATTTTTGTCCGATTTCTGGTCCCAAATCCGCCTGTGGGGGGAACTGCCATGACCCAACGCTGGCCCCCTCCTGGTGTCTGTCGTGCGCTCGCCCCCGAAGCCCCCGCCACGAGGAGCCCGCGGAGCCGGGCTCCTTCTGGAGCGCCTTCGCGGACGAGCCCGCCGCGCCCGCGGCGGCGGCGGCGGCGCCGCCGCCCTGGCCCGCCCAGGACCCCCCGGCCGCGCCCCAGGACTGCGCTCGGCCCTCGCAGGAGGGGAGGTCCTCCTCCTCCTGCTGCTCCTCCTCGTCTTCCTCCTCCTCCCCCTCCTCCTCCTTCTCGTCCTCCTCCTCCTCCTCCTCCTCCTCCTCCTACTCCTCCTCGTCTTCCTCCTCCTCCTCCTCGTCCTCCTCCTCCTACCTATGGTAGTGGTCCTACCTCGGCCCTGCGCTCGGCCCTCGCCTTTTGAAGTCGGGCCCGTCCCTCTGCAGGAGGAATACGCAAAGATACTCCAGGAGTAGTCTGGGGACGATGTCATGATTTGTTGTCTGACTACTTTGGGGCATTTTTGGGGTGATACGTCATCCCAAGTCCGCCTGTAGGAGGACATGCCCGACCTAACCCGCGCCCCAGATTCCCGAAGCTCTGACGCTGCCAGTCCCGGCTTCTCTTCTACGTCGGCCTCCCATCGTCGGGCCCAGGGGCTTCTCAAAAGCGGGCTCCGGGCGAAGAACGAGCCTCGGCGACGGGGGCGAAAGCTCTGCAGCCCGCAAATCGGAAAAGTCAGAGCCGAGGATGTCTGGGGTCGTCGCCGCTGCCGCCGCCGCGGTCGCGGCCGCCGCCGTCGTCGCCACCGTTGTCGACTTCGGCGTCGGCGTTGTCCCCCTCCTCAACTCCGCGGGGCAGCCACGGCGCGCTGGAGCTTCGCACGAGCCGTTCGGGCCCGCTGTTGCGCCCGTGGGTAGCCACTGCTACTCTGCAGAGGCCCCCATGCGGGCAAGATTTATATCCATACCCAATGCGAGACGGACTTGTTGAGAAGGGGCGCCAGAAGGCCGAGAAGCAGTGGACATGGATAAAAGTCTAGCCTCTAGTGGCCAGATGTGTATCCATATCTACTGCGCCTCGAGAGTCTGGGGAAGGGGGCTCGAAACTCCCAAGATGCAGTGGATATGGATACACATTTTGCTCGCGCCCCAGGGGGCAGGATCAGGCGCGGCAAGGAGGGTGGAGATGACAACGGGCTTAGAGCTTAGATGACATGGCCTGGACCATGAGATCTCTCAGGTTTCACGTGGCCCTCTTCTTCTGTCAAGACGTTCCATGCCCCCCCCCTTCCTCGTCCGCGTACATGCCAGGGGCCATGATTTGCTGAACCCCCTCTTGGACGCCCCCCTCTTGGACGCGCCCGACAGGAGGCCTGGCGAGCATGAGAAAGGGCTGCGCTCAGGCAGCTCCCGGAAGCAACTACCGTGACGTCCTCGTACCGGGACAAAAACTGCGACGCGAGGTGTTTGCCAAATTTCTGCCTCCCTGGGCCCTCACCGGGCCCTGGGGACGTCACATAATTCCTCAGGGTGTTGAGCTGGTTCCCGGGAAGGGATCGGGGGAACCACTGTGCGCCAAAAGTCACAACGACGCCTGGGGTATGCGTAGAACACTGGTACAGGTGGCCTTCAACAGAAGCCCAGGGCAGTCCCTGGGCGATTGCAGCCTTTGCAGCCCAAGGGGTCATCACATACTGCGCGCCGCGGGGCAGTGCGGATGGGGGGCCGTGGAGCCGGCGCGCAGAAGCGTGCCGAGCTCTGTGGGCCACGATCCGCGTGCTGTGTGCGCTGCGATGGGCGGGGGTCCCCCGTGCGAGCGCGCCCACCGAAGTCCGTGTTGGTGGACCTGCCTGCGCGGCCCGACCTGCGCGAGAGGGGTGTGCCGAGGTGTGCCGTCGCCCGCACGCGTCTGTGCCAACGTTGACCAATGCCGCAGGTGAGTTTTCCCTGCGGGTGCACTACACGCGTGAGGGGGGTGCCGAGACGGGCGGAGGCCCCCGTGCGACCGTGCCCAACGCGAGCGCACGTCGGCCTTCCTGGGGGGCACGATCCGCTCGAGGGGTGTGCCGAGGTGGGCGGAGGCTCCCGTGCGACCGCATCCGCCGAGGGACCAGGTGGGCCTCCCCGTGGGGAGCGATCTGCGCGAGAGGTGTGCCGAGATGGTCGCGGGCCCGCATGCGCACGGAGGGCGCACGTGAAGTCTCTCCCTATGGGGGCCACGCTTCGCTCGGGGGTGTGCCGGAATGGGCGCGGGCCCGCATGCGTACTGCGTGAAGTGTGTGTGTGTGTGTGTGTGTGTGTGTGTGTGTGTGTGT
>CAUYUJ010008272.1:0-41314 GCA_963575745.1 Prorocentrum cordatum | reverse complement strand
CTGAGGCTGAGGTTGAGGCTGACGCTGAGGCTGAAGCAGGCTGAGGCACACGCTGAGGCAAGCTGATGCTGAGGCAGGCTGAGGCTGAGGCTGAGGCTGATGCAGGCTGAGGCTGAGGCTGAGGAAAAGGTTGAGGCTGAGGCTAAGGTGGAGGCTGAAGCTGAAGCAGGCTGAGGCTGAGGCTGAGGCAGGCTGAGGCTGAGGCTTAGGCAAGCTGATACTGAAGCAGACTGAGGCTGAGGCTGAGGCAGGCTGAGGCTGAGGCAGGCTGAGGCTGAGGCAGGCTGAGGCTGAGGCTGAGGCTGAGGCTGAGGCTGAGGATGAGGCAGGCTGAGGCAGACGCTGAGGCTGGCTGAGGCTGAGGCTGAGGCAGGCTGTGGCTGAGGCTGAGGCTGAGGCAGGCTGAGGCTGAGGCTGATGCAGGCTGAGCCTGAGGCAGGCTGAGGCTGAGGCTGAGGCTGAGGCTGAGGCTGTGGCTGTGGCTGAGGCTGAGGCTGAGGCAGGCTGAGGCAGACGCTGAGGCAGGCTGAGGCTGAGGCAGGCTGAGGCTGAGGCTGAGGCTGATGCAGGCTGAGGCTGAGGCAGGCTGAGGCTGAGGCCGAGGCTGACGGCAGACTGAGGCTGAGGCTGAAGCAGGCTGAGGCTGAGGCTGAGGCAGGCTGAGGCTGAGGCAGGCTGAGGCTGAGGCTGAGGCAGGCTAGGCTGAGGCGAGGCAGGATGAGAGGGGGCTGAGGCAGGATTGATGCGGAGGCAGGCGAGGCTCGAGCTGAGGCTGATGCTGAGGCTGATGAGGGCTGGGCTGAGGCAGGACTGAGCTGAGGCCGAGGCTGAAGCGCAGGCTCGTGGCTGAGGCTGAGGCTGAAGCAGGCTGAGGCTGAGGCTGAGGCAGGCTGAGGCTGAGGCTGAGGGAGGCTGATACTGAGGCAGGCTGAGGCTGAGGCTGTGACTGTGACTGCCGTTGCCACTGCGACTGTCATCGCGAATGCGACTGCGACTGCGAGAACAGGAGAATTCTACAACTGGATTCTCATCTGGATTTTAAGGGGAATGTTTCCATATATGCTTCTACACATCGCTGTTAGGTTGCTTTGCCGGGATAATCTTCATGCTTCGCGTATCCCCACCAGTTCCGTACCCCCCTGGCTCAAGCCGTTTCCCGGGTGTGTTCCTCCCTCCGGGGTCAGGGCTCGAGCACGCCCCCGGCCAGGTGCGGGCTCGCCCGACGCCGATGTAGCCCGACGCCGATCGCGTCGCCGGCGGCAGCAGGCGGCCGCTTGGGCGGCTCGCGTCGCGGTCGCCGCTCGCGCCGGCGCCGCCGCCGCTGGTGCCGCTGGCGCCACCGGCGCTCCCCGCGCTGCGGCCGCCGCGGGCGCCGCGGGCGCCGCGGGCGACGCCCGGCTCCGGTGCCGCCGGCGCCGCCCTGTCCGGCGCCTCCTGGCTTGCCCGCCTGGCGCGGCGGCCGCCGCGGACGGCCGCTGTCGCTGCCGGCCGGCCGCGCCTGGGGCCTGTGGGCCGGGGTGGCGCGGCCCCCGGCCGCTGGCGCCGCCGGCGGCCTGCTGGCCAGCGCGCCGCCGCCGCTCTGGCGCCGCTGGCGCCACCGGCGCTCCCCGCGCTGCGGCCGCCGCGGGTGCCGCAGGCGCCGCGGGCGCCGCTGGCGTCGCGCGGGTCTGGTGCCGCCGGCGCCACCGCGGGGCCTGCTGGCCTGTCCGCCTGCGCGGCGGCTGCCGCGGCCGCCGCTGGCGCTGCCGGCCGGCGCCGCCTGCTGGAGCCTGCAGTGCCTCCCCAGAGGTCCTTGACGTCCGTTTTTTGGACATGGTTTTTGGACATACATTCTCGCGTCCTTTTTTTGGACGCAAGAATTGGTTGTAGTTGGGATTTGGACTTTGCGCTTGTTTGCGCGTTATATCCGCTGCAAAAAAAAAAGGAGGAGGAGGAACCATGGGGGCATGATGGGGACAATGATTGGGGCGTTGTTTTCCTTCAGTTGTTGCGACAAACATATACTATTCAAACAGCGCGGCAAGCAGCGATCGCATACTTTTGCCAATGCCCATGCGCTTGGGAAAAGGCACATGTTGGATCAGGTCGCAATGTGTGCTTAAACTGTCGTGCAGTTTAGCACGCATGCGGGATCCTGCCAAAAAGGGGAGGAGGAGGGGCTCGATCTTGGCAAACGCTCAAAACCAAGTGCGGGACGGAGGAGGAGGAGGAGGAGGAGGAGGAGGAGACGAGGAGGACGAGGAGGAGGAGGAGGACGAGGAGGAGGAGGACGACGATCCGCCTCCTCCCTCCTCCTCCCTCCTCGGCTCCCCACACTTTCCTACTCCTCTTCTTCCTCCCTCGTTTTTTTCCTGCGCCGTCTCCTCCTCGTCCTCTCTCCTCCTCCTTCTCCTCCTCCTCCTCCTCCTCCTCCTCGTCCTCACCCTCATCCTCCTCATCCTCGTAATCCTCGTGCTCCTCCTTTTCCTCTTCCATCTCCTCCCCCTCCTCCTCCTCCTCTTCCTCCTCCTCCTCCTCGTCCTCCTCCTCCTCCTCCTCGTCCTCCTCCTCCCGCCTCGTCCCCATCCTTTTCCTTCTCCAGCGGTTCTTGTGGGCCTGGTTTGGGGATCTTTCGAAGTGACTTCTTATGAGATCCCCTTGATATGGTCCCCCGTCCCCGTGAGCGATTCAAGTATTTGTGAAACGGTCAGTACCACCGATTCACTGGCATCACATGCCCATCCTGCAAGCGGTGAAACTTGGCGAACAATCGCCTCTCAAAGGTGAGGCGGTGCAGCACCCTCGCGATTGTACAAATAACACGATTCAGACCCTCGTCGAAATACGTGTGGAAGCACCTGGGGTTCCCCTGGTAATGCACATCGAAACTGCAGTGTAAAAAACCGTGGTGTTTTGGCTTAAACTTGACACCACATCGACGGGATTGATTAGTGTGTTCGAGCGCACACTCCTGAAGCCCCAAGCTGGCCTCTGGTGACGGGTTCCTGGGCTCAGTCGCAACAAAAAACAACCACCGATCTAGCGCTCGGCCTGCTTGCAAGAGCGCGTGTGCATCTACGACCTTATTCAGTTTACCTTGGAAATCGCCTACCAACTTCAGGATGTATGGGGACAAATGCCGACTCTCAGACGCTTTCAAGCTGAGGGCGGGGTTCGCCCGAGTGCCGATCATTGTAGGTTTGAGGCTACCGATTTCCGTGACAGACTTGCTGGCTTCTTCTCCGATTGTCCTGGGGGGGGGGGGTACACAGAGGTCAGACTTACAATGGAAACGCTGTGCTAGCAAACATGAGGCTCGTCTCATCATCTTTATTCGTACCGTTTCTATCGTAGTGTTTCCTCCTTTCGTTTGTTTCTCATCGTGTCTTCCTATCCGCGCCCCCTTTTGCCTCCCCCTCCCCAGTCGCGCCTCTCCTCTCTCGCTCTTCTCATCGTTCTCACATTGATGTTGGATCCTGCTCATCCCTGCTCCTATCATGCCCGTACCCCTCCCCTGCCTCTACTCATACTCCTCCTCCACCTGTTTTGCTTGCACAGCGTTTGCATGGATCATCAGAAGAACGGCGCGGGACGCCTGAATGCCAAGGACCAGGACGGACAACAAAAAAAACATGCCAGGAACAAAACAGTTCATACTTAGGATCGGAGTCTTCGGAATCTACCCCCCTGCCGTCCTTCTGTACTCAGGGTACCATCGATGAGCACCAGCTGTGATCTCCTTCAGGGTATCTCTGATCTGCTCCGCCTGCCGCGACAGGCACACGTCGAACACGTCCGCGTCCACCATGGCCCATAGTGCGCAGAGGACCCAATCCTGAAGCATGCCGAGATGGACTGTGTGCATGAGATCGATTCGAAACGTTTCCAACCCTATCCCCAAACGGGGGCAGATGAGTGGATGTCTCCTGTGAGCCATTGGCTCGCCGTTCGGCCTCCAGAACATCACCATGGCAGGGAAGTTCTTGATGGAGAAAAACGCTTGTATATCTGGCATCGATTCTGTCGGCTCCAATCGATCTCCAGCGCAGAGCAATACCAAACCAATCTGCACACTTTGCGTTAACACAGTTCCTCGTTTCTCATGATGTGATTCGAGCGACAGTCTGATCTCGCAGTGCGCATGCTTATCAGGAATCGAAACCCAGACCTCACAACCAGCACAAAAATCCAGATACTCGTCCGTGGTTTTGATTTTCCACTTCCATGGTTCTGTAGAATTCATCAGTGTCTGGGGTATGTGGCATTTGAAACATGGATGGCGGTTGCTGTTCCATTGCGGGAGCCCCCACCGATGACCGATCTCACTCCAATCTCCGAGAATATCCAACACGATAGCTTTGAATCCAAACGATTGTCCAGCACGTTTAGCTCTCTGATCGTCTCCCTCCCTGAACGGGGTGCCGTCGTGACGTCGCGTTGGCCACTCTCCTTTGATCAGGGCTTGCAGTGACCATCTAACCATGCAGAAAAACGTGAACAACGTGTCCCAGCCCCCGCAACCGCACGGGCAGAAATCCTGCTTGCGAACAGCGAAGGCCAAATGCCGAAACGAACTGTTAATGAAATGCACGGTGAACGCCAACACTGAATCTCTCTTTTGGAACTCTGACGCGTCAAGGTATATACATATCGGAATAATGTGGGCCCTGTCTGCAGCGGGGGATTCGACCACTAGAGGATGGCGCTCGTAGCATTCAACCCACCTTTGCTTGCTAATTTCATCGGCCCATGATCTCAAGATCTCTGGATGTTCTGCCAACTCGTCGACCAGACGCTCGTGTGGGGGATTGACAGCTACCCGCACGCTCTCGACACAAGCACTGCTCCGCACAAGAAGAGGAGCTTCAAGATAATACAATGACGAGTCGTCTTTCTCAGAACCCAATGCTTTGTCCAACTTGCGTTGGAAGTGACCGCTCGAGCTGTTTGGCGACAGCTCGTACGGCCTGGCCTCCCGAATTCCTGCATGAGACGCGTGCCAACAGAGCGTGCACACTTTCTTCGCGCTGAGATCACCAGCAAGATAATATTCAATCACGTCATCCACGAGCATCTGACCGTGTGACACTGGTGGCTCGATCGGGCCGCCATCCGCATCACTGGTATCCCAAACTGTCGAACTAGTGTGTGGTACGTCCCAATCGTCGTGTGATCGCTTCATTATCGCACTGAGCCAAAATGGGCTACACGGAGGGATGAGGACGGACGCATCAGGGGGAGGAGCACGGACGAACACGATATCGAATTTACGAGGGCGGTACCGAGACGGACGAGATGAGGACGCTTCCATGACAACGTGCTTTCGAGGCGAAGGCTTACGAGACGAGCACGAGGCGGTGGTTGCGTGGAGGGCGGGGTCACGATAGTGGACGTCCTCGGGTTCTGGGTCCTTCGCCTCAGCAGTTGGCCAGGGTCTTTGAACCAAGCTAAAGGCCCTGGGACTTCGTGGCCTGGGGTCAAGGGCATCAGAACGTACACACGAGACAGCCTTGGGAGGGGGGGGTGCCGCCTATCTTTTACCTTTCTTGATCCTCCTCATTCTCATCCTCTTCCTCCTCCTCCTCATCCTCCTCATCCTCCTCATCGTGATCCTGATCCTCCTCCTCCTCCTCCTCCTCCTCCTCCACCTTCCCTCCCTCCATCCCTTCCTCCCTCCCTCTCCCTCCCTCCTCCCTATCCCTCCTCCCTCCTCCCTCCTCTCACTCTTCAGACTCCGACAGCAAAAAAACTGAGCATATCTCAGAAGTATCCTCCTCTACATTCTCCTCATGTTCTGTCCTTCTCATTCCTGAAGCTGGACTTGTCCACGACGTGCCTATCACATTGAGTCCTTAGGTCAAGGACGAGATGCATGATGTATACCCTAAGCCCTTCTAAGTTGGAGAAAAACGCCGCTTGCGTTGGTGTGTGTGTGTGGGCGTGTGTGTGTGTGTGTGTGTGTGTGTGTGTGTGTGTGTGTGTGTGTGCGTGTGCGTGTTTGTGTGTGCGTGTGTGTGTGTGTGCGTGTGTGTGTGTTTGTGTGCGTGCGTGCGTGCGTGTGTGTGTGTGTGCGTGCGTGCGTGCGTGCGTGCGTGCGTGCGTGCGTGGGTGCGTGTGCGCGTGTGTGTGTGCGGGGCAACAGACACTGGCATGTTGCAAATCAACAGTCGCATTTAGCCTTCGACAGGGAGCGGAGCTTCGCAACGGGCTCATGCCGTGGCACGCCTGCGGCACGAAGCCAGGACGCAATTGATCCTGACCCTGGTTCCAAGCACAGGAGTAGGAGCACAAGTAAGAGGAGTAGGGGGCAGGAACAGGGGGTTTATGTTTTACGCGTAACTCGTATTTCGCTGACGCCAAGTTTAGACTTGGATCGCAAGACCACTCATGAGGGCAACAGGTGGAGGAGGCGGATGGCGTGGGCAAGACCCTTCATGAGGGCAACAGGTGGAGGAGGAGGAGGGGGAGGAGGAGGAAAATGATGATGAGGAGGAGGAGGAAGAGGAGGACTGCCAGGAATTCTGACTCCATGCGTTCGTCTGAATGGCAAGCTGCCCCGAAGCATCGGAGCTCGCACGATCGAGCTCCACCCACATGCCAGCTTGCTGCAGATTCGCGCGCACCTCCGCTGATTTCCAAGGTTTTTTCTGGAAAATCGCATTCGGAAAAAGCATCTCCGAAACTCATCGAGATTCACCGGTAGACTCATCGGTGAGTTTCGGGGTCCTGCCAAACTCATCGGGTGAAACTCACCGCTGGTGTTTGCGAATGTATCGAGGAATGGCTGTCTCCCCCCCCGAACTCACCGATGAGTTTCCCGAAACTCACCGCGGTGAGTTTCCGAAACTCATCGCGAAACTCACCGGTAGGTTTTCGGAGGTTTTCGTGACAAAATCTGAAATCCTGAAGGAAATCTGTCGTGCGGAGGTGTGCTAGCCTTAAAACCTCGAGCGAGCTGCGTCCGCTCGTCAACTCAGTCTCTCGGCCTGTTCGCGTGCATCGTGTTCAGCCCGTCGGCCTCCGTGGCCAGCTTCTGGAGCAGCGGGCTCATGGTAGTGCGCATGGAAGTGGCCTCGGCAACGTACTGCTTCTTGCCCAGGTCCTTCTTGACCTTCGCAATGGTCTTGCCGAAGAGGAGGCTCTTAAGGATGCCAGGTGCAGAGGTCTTGCTCGTGTCGTAGCTCTTCTGCAAGTTGGTCGCCAAGGGGCTATCCTTCTGGAGCCACTTCCACTCCTCGTCATTCTTGTTAATCACTTCAATGATGGAGGATGCTTTCGACGTGGCAGTGCGGTACATGTCGAGGATATCCTTGCAGTCCTTGTCGGCCTGTTGAAGCTGCACCTTGCTCACGTCCTCGGGATTTGAGTTCTCGATTGGCGGCTCAGGTGCACTGGTCGTGTCCTTGCTCTTCCCCTTGTCCTTGCGGGGCTTCTTCGGAGGCGGCCCTTCCCCCCCGCCGCCGCCGCCCGCGGGCTTCATCGGCGAGCCGTCGGACTCGAGGTCCTGCTTGACCTGCCAGGCCTTCTCCAGCTTCTCGGTGAAGCCTTCCTCGGCGTGGGCGAACCTCCACACCTTGCCCGAGGGGTCCCACTTGATGAAGGGGGGCCCTAACTTCACGCACGTCTTGGCGATGTTGAGCGCCACCTGCTGGTCCTTCTCCTTGTCGGCAATCTGAGCCAAGCTCCGCATGTGCGTGTGCTGCCAGTCGATTTCCGAGGACACTTGTTTCTGGGATACTTTTTCGTTGAGCACCTGAACTTTCTTCTTGGCCCAGTCCTCCCTAAAAGCTGCTTTCGAGGTCCGACCTTGGCATGCGGAGTATCGATTCTGCAGGTCTTCATCTTCGTCGAGGGCTCTGCAGAACTGAGAATACTCTGGCGTCCGTGCTGGGACCCCGTTCTTGATCGATGCCTCCAACCCCTGGATGAGCTTCGAGATCGCCTGCGTCGCCTTGGTCGCCTCCGCCGCCTCCCTGCAGATCTCAGTGCTCAGGCTCTCCAGCGAGCCGAGCGACTCCTCAAGCTCCATGTCCATGGCTGGTGTCTCATGCTGCTGGTCGAGGGTGTCGCCGCTGTCGCCGTTGGCGATGGGGGGGCCAGCGGGCTGAGTCGCCTGCTCCTCGGACGCCACCGCGCTCGGCGGCTGCGAGCCTGCGCCGTGAACAGCAAGAGCAGCGGCATCGACCATACTCTGCAGCTGGCTGGCGGTCGGAGGCGGCAAGGCATCAGGTAGCGTCGCATCGCTGAAGGTCGGAGGCGGCAAGGCATCAGGTAGCGTCGCCTCGCTGAAGGTCGGGCGCGGCAAGGCATCAGGTAGCGTCGCCTCGTCCTGCGTGCCGATCGCGGGGGCAGGCGCAGCGTCCTGGGGAGGGGGGGGGGGGGCGACTATCGCTCTCATTACCCCAGGGCCCAGAGGAGGAGGAGGGGGAGAAGGAGGAGGAGGAGGAGGAGGAGGAGGAGGAAGAGGATGAGAGGGAAGGATCTCGCGCGTGAAGGAGCGGACGAGGGGAGGATGATGAGGAGGTGGTGGAGGAGGATGAGGAGGAGGGGGAGGTTCGATGATGGCAGGATGCAGAACGGAGCGGAGGAGCGGAGCGGAGGAGCGGAGCGGAGGATGCAGAGAGGGGTCAGGGGGGAGGACGACTAGGAAAGGGCGAGAGTGTCGGTATACTCTTTCATGGCCGCAGCTCCTGTCCAAGAGGTGGAGCCTGACTCTGTGCAAGCGGCGGAGCGTCGTCTGCACGAGGGGGCGCAGCGGTAACTCCAGGCTGAAACTGTGGGGCTGTGTCTATCTGGGTCTGGGTTGCTGGCTCGTCGTGCGTGTCCACTTCGATCACGTACTTCGGCCCATCAGGGCCCAGTCGGAATGCCTGGCCTCTGAAGGGGGCCCACGTGTCCATGCGGGTTCAAGCCAGGTGCAATGGATGGGTGGTCGACCGAATCCGATGCCTGCAAAACCTGAGACGGCTGCGGCTGAAGCAGAAGCACGTGAGCAACAAGCATGCAAAACAAACTGTTCAACTCCAGCTATCCTGGGGGAAACTTCGGAGGGAACCAGCTACTATATATCGTTTGAATAGTGTTCCTACCTGATAGTGTCCTACCTCATAGGGCTCTACCTGAGCGGGTCTTCTGAGCGAGCTGCGGGCTGAACTACTTGTGTACTATCTACCTCATCGCTCGCAGAACCCGTCGTGACCTTCGCGGGGGCCTGGGGAGGTGTAAGAGGAGGGCTGAGTAGGAGGAGGAGGAGGAGGAGGTGCTGATGAGAACAACTGGGGTGGATGAAGGGGCGGAGGGGATCGAGAGGATACATGAGTTCCGTTTCGACCTTCGTCACAGCCGCCGCACGCACGATGCGAACTGGAACGTCCAAACGCTGGCAAGCAGTAATTACATGCAGTGCGAATCGCTCAAACAAAACACCACTTCTATGGAAGCCCCCTCCCCGATAAACACTGATGTTTACATGTGTGGATATGTCAGATTAGGGGTGGTTCCAGTAGTGGGGGCGCTGACGGGCAATCGGGCATCGATGCATTCCTAAAGGCGTGATGCGTGCAAGAGATCATATATCGCATATCGCGTTCACACTTGCAACATGCAACACACTCAAAACAGTTTCAAAGAGGCCGCCTTAGTTGCAGCCTTGAGCTCATCCGTATCCTGAAACTTACCAGCACACAGCTTACGAGCCATCGCGATAGCTAAGTCAGTGCACTGCTTGGCCAGTTCCTCAGTCCTAAGCGGTACAGATGCCTTCGTGCTGCCGTCCACGTAGATGCGCGCCAACTTGCCAGTCTTGTTGACGCCGTTGATCCGTTCTGTTGTGATTTCCACCGTCACTTCATTGGACCCCCACTGGCCACAGAATAGTTTTCCCCTGGAGTTGCCCGCAGCAGCTGGACGTTGTTTGACGGCGAGATCCTTCTTCTTCTTGAGGCTCTCGATTTTGGCCATCGTGAAATTGTCGATGACGACCTCGGCCTCGCCAAAGACTCCAACAAGATTTCCGTCCCCGTCTGAATGTATATCGTTGGTGAACTGCTTCGGTTGTCCGAGAACCTGGATCCAAGCACCTCGGACTTTGTCGTAGCCAGTCTTGACGGTGGGACTGGGGCTCGACTGGCCGCCACCGAGTGCCTGCGCCCACAGATCACTGCGAAATGTAGACGGCATGCCGAGATCCGAAAACCTCGAAGTTGTTGAGACCGCCGAGACCGCCGATGCGACCGCCGTTGGCCTCTTCAAGGTAGCAGTCGCAGCTGGCTTGCCTCGACTGGGAAACCAATCACATAAGCGGGGCCTGGGGTGACAATGAGAAGGACGAGAAGGGGAGGTGTTATGTCTTAATCGGTTGATTGCCCAATCACGTGACACGTGATCACCAGCGCCGTCATCCCCCGCATTTGGCTCCTCCTCGTCTTGTTCCTGGTCGGCCTCCTCAGCTTCCTCCTCCTCTTCTTCCTCTTCCTCCTCCTCTTCCTCCTCCTCTTCCTCCTCGTTGTTTTCTTCGCCTGCTTCCTCTTCCTTCCCTTCCTCCTCTTCCTCCTCTTCTTCGTCTTCTTGTGCTTGGTCCTCCTCTTTGCCTCCATGATCCTCAGCTGCCTCCTTGCCGTTGTGCTTCTTCGCTGGTTTTTTGGACGGTGTCATTTTTGTCGAAGTCCCCTCTGATGCAGCTGGCCGTTTTCTGGTGATGCCCATTGCTTTGGAGATCTCGTCGGCCCACTTCGGGGGTCTGGTCGCTGCTGCTGCTCGTTTGTAGTGACACAATATCGTACGAAGCCTTCTCGCTAAGGTGGGCGCGGCAGTCTCCTTCGTGGTAACCTCATCTATGTCGAAAACCTTGACCCTGTAGACTTCAATGAAAGCTTCTTGTGCCAATGTCTGTGAGATGCGCGCCGACGGCAAGTCGGACGAGTACTTCGCCGCTGCAGCTATCAGACTGGTGTACTTCTTCAAAGAATCGACGTCCACAGGTGTTTTTTTCATTCCATCCCCGTATTGTATAAAGCCAGGACTGTGCGCAAATGGAAGTAGAATTGCTGCCAACGCCTTGGGATCCCCGCCGCCCACATCATCATCAGCCTCATCGCTGCTCATAGGCTGAACAAGTACGTACCGCGAGAACTCTCAATCCCTGCCCTGGTGACCCCCCCAACCCGCCCAATCGCAAGAGGAATGCATCAAGCAATTCTGCAAACATCGTGTCCTGGAAGATTTCGGCATCCGAAACGCACCACAGGCGGGCTAAGGGGTGTCATTCGGGGCTGGGGTTGAAAATTGAACGCGGCGGAATTGGATTGGGAAATCAAGCGCCCGAACCTGCTCCAAATGGCTATGGGTAGGCTAAGCACGATTCGACGAACCATTCGGACGCATAAGAAGTGGAGCCGATGCTCCTCGAAATAATCCAACACAGCTTCTCAGAGGAATGTTCCAGAAAATACAGTCGCAACTCAAGATCTACCGACCCAACGGTGATGGCAAATGCAAGATCTGCTGTAACCCTTCAGCAAAGGCGTTCAACGCGTGTGTGTTTGTGTGTGTGTGTGTGTGTGTGTGTGTGTGTGTGTGTGTGTGTGTGTGTGTGTGTGTGTGCGAACGTGTGTGTGTGTGTGTGTGTGTGAAGTAAATTGTGTGCGTGTGACATGAAAATGTGAACAACTATGGGCGTCGTGTGATTTTATTGTGTATTTTTCTATACGTATGTATGATATCACTTCATATCGCTGCAAAGCGCAATGAACCCTGATTAAGTCCAAAAAATGGACTTGAGCAACATGATAGAATTCACGTCCAAATTTTGGACGCGAGGGACCTCTGGGTCCTGCGCTGCAGCCGCGGCCCCCGGCCGCTGGCGCCGCCGGCGGCCTGCTGGCCGACGCCGCCGCCGCCAGCGCTGCTGGCGCCGCCGCCGCCGCCGCTCGCGGCCGGCCGCCGAGGCTGTGCCGCGGCTGCCCCGCCGCGACCGCCGCCGCGGTGGCGCGCGCAGCGGCGCTGTCGCCTGCCGCCGCCGCCGCGGCTGGCGGGCAGCTGCCGCCGCGGCCGCCGCGGCGGGCCACGCGGCAGCCTGACTGCCAGCCCTGTGGCCAGCCCAGATGCCAGCCCCGCGGCTGCCCCGCTGCTGGCCCCGCGGCTGCCCCGCGCAGCGCCGCGGCGGAGAGGCCGGCGGCGCCGTGGCTGTCGCCACGGCCGCTGTCGCGGTTGCCGCTGCTGCTGCTGCTGCTGCTGCTGCTGCTGCCGCTGCTGTTGCCGCTGCCGCTGCCAGCTCCTCGCCGGCGGCGGCGGCGGCGGCGGCGCGGAGGGCGCGGTGGCCGGCGCCGCCGCGGCGGAGCGCGGCCGCCGCGGCCAGCCCGGCGGCCTGCCCCCCGGCCAGCCCGACTGCCAGCCCCACGGCCCGCCCCGCGGCCAGCCCTGCGGCCCGCCTGACGGACAGCCCGTCGGCCAGTCCCGTGGCCAGCCCGACTGCCGGCCCCGTGGGGCCAGCCCTACGGCCAGCCCCGCGGCCAGCCCCGCGGCCAGCCCCGCGGCCAACCCGACTGCCAGCCCCACGGCCAGCCCGACGGCCGGCCCTGCCGCCAGCCCCGCGGCCGGCCCGACTGTCGGCCCCGCGGCCAGTCCGACGGCCAGCCCAACGGCCAGCCCCGCGGCCAGCCTGGCTTGCGCGGCTGTCCAACAAAGCTGCCGGGCGGCATGGCCGCGACGCAGACCCAGCGCACCGACGGGTGGGCTGGCGCTCCGCCTTCGCAGGGCGTTTCCCCTGAGACTGACTTTTCCCTTCCCTCCCTGCCCATGATCCCTCGAGATGCGACGGCTAGCTGCCTGCGCCGGGAAGACTGCGAAATGGGTCGCCTCCGCCGGGAAGAGCGCGAAGATAGTTGCGAATCGCGGGGGGAGGAGCAGGGAGAAGTCAGGGGGGACCTTGCCGACCGTCCAACGCAACCTACTGGCAGCGCGACCTCTTGGCACGCCCAACCGCCCCGGATTCCAACGGGCCATGCGACGGTCAGTCGCCGCCGCCGGGAGGAATGCGATGATAGTCGCGAGTCGCAGGGCGAGGGGCAGGGAGAAGACGAAGAGGATTTTGCCCGTCCAACGCAACCCGCTGGCAACGCGACCCCCTGGGAACACCCGGCCGCCTCGAATTCCAACAGACTCTGCGGTGGTCGTTCATCTACGCCGGGAAGATTGCGAAATGTGTCGCGAGTCGCAGGGTGAGGGGCAGGAAGGAGACACAGACCACCCTGCCGACCGTCCAGCGCAACCCATTGGCAACACGACCCCTGGGAACACCCAGCCGCCTCGGATTCCAAGGGATTCTGCGACGGTAAGTCACCTGCGCCGGGAAGAGTGCGAAATGGGTCGCGAACCGCAGGAGAGGGGGCAGGGAAAAGACAGAGAGGGCCTTGCCGACCGTCCAACACAACCCACTGGCGCCACGACCTCTAGGAACACCCAGCCGCCTCGGATTCCAACAGACTCTGCGACGGTCAGTCGCCTCCGCCGGGAAGAGTGTGAAGATAGTCGCGAGTCGCAGGAGGAAGGAGGGCCCACCGCTGGGGAGGAGACCATCGAGGAGGCCATCGAGCAGCCTTCCCCTGACGCGCGGGACATCGAAGCCATCCTACAGCTGGTTTCGAGGAGCCCTTTCGCCCCCATTCGTGCCCCCCCCCCTGTCGGCGACTCGACGCGGGCGGGCGCCTCTGCGAGCAGCCACGGGGCAACCCCTGCATCCCTGCAGGGCGCGCCAGACCCCCCCCGCTCGGGCGGGGGCGTGAGCTCGCCTGCCGAGACGGGCCGGCAGCCCAACCAGGGGCATCCCTGACGCGTCGGACGGGAAGTGGGTGGACGCCCAGGCTGTTCGCCGATCGCCAGCATCGAGGACCGCGGGGCTCCCACGCTGGAAGGCCGCTCTATAGAGCCCGGGCCCACGACTCCCAGTAGGAACCCCGCGGAGTGTCACCAAACGAGACGATCAGGCATTTTCAGGTCACCCTGGGTGCGTCGTTCACAGCCGTCTGGCACGCCTTTGCCGCGCAGCGCGCTGCCCCTGGCGCCGAGCGCTTTCGACCCGCGTTGGCACGATCAGCGATCCTGCGTCGCCTTCCTGATCTCATTTCACAGCCGCAGCTGCGATGTTCGGGCCATGAGCGACTCATTTGGGCCTGGGTATCGACCGGCGCGCAGGTGCGTGGACAACGCTGAGGGCGCCGCGTCGTCGCGAACAGGGGGCGCCGGGCACCCCCGCGAGATGGTCGGGATCTCGTGGGCGCCGACGCTGGCAGCGCGCAGTAGGGTGGGAGCGTTCTGGGCACGGTTGGGAGGAGGAGCCGAGCAACCGAGAGCCCATGGACCGAGAAACGGTTCGACAGTAACACCGAGTGGGGGGCGCCATCCAGTTTCGCTGAGATGCGGTTTTGACGCGCCGGGCATGTGGACTGGCAGCCCACCGTGATTGTCCCTGTCAGCATCAATTGCTCGGGTATAAATTCCCCCCCCCCACCCCCCCACCCCTCTCGCGCCGTGTGCCTGGCGTGCGCTTCCTTCCCATCCCCTCCTGCGTCCTAATGCTGCAGCGGTTAGCTGCCGCGCCGGGGTGCCTTCCGTGCCTGGCGTGCCCTTCCCCTCCTCTCCTCTTGCTTCTTTGTGCCTGTGTGCCTGGCGTTTCCTTATGCTGCGGCGGTTAGCTGCCGCGCCGGAGTGCCTGCCGTGCCTGGCGTGCACTTCCCCTCCTCTCCTTTGTTTCGCCGGGTTTATCCCGCGCGGCTGGGGTTGCCGCCAATGCTGCTGTCTGGTGGTGCTCTGACAGCCTGAATTCCATGCAAGGATCACATTGGGAATGGGCGGTCAGGTGGCCCCTGGCCTGCTCCTGGCTGGTGTCGGCCTCCACTGGTGACCGATGGGTTCAGTGGGGTCTCGCTACGAATTCCATGCGTAGATCGCAGTGGGAATGGGCGGTCAAGTGGCCCCTGGCCTACTCCTGGCTGGTGTCGGCCTCCACTGGTGACCGAAAGGGTTCAGTGGGGTCTCGCGCGCTGCCGACCTCCACGGTGCTTGGACTTCGGCATGTGTGGCTCGGTGCGCCCGTCGGCTGCTTTCTTCTGCAAGGACTTCGCTTTCGATGTGTAACACATGCTGTACAAACAAGAGGTATTGCCGTTTGCAATCCAATCTGTGACGAGGTTGCCCCTCTTCACTTTTGCGCTGACACGATGCAGTCGTGTCGCCTACGGTACGGGCGGCGTCCGGGTGTGCCTGTCGGTCCTGCTCGTCTCTGACGGTGCCTTGTGCCGACTCTCACCGAGTGATTGACCTCTGCGTGTTTATGGTCGCGACGCCGCGCCATTTTGGCTGCGCTTATTAGCTTGTCGCCACCGGGATCTCCACGCCACCGGGTTGGGAGTTTCATTTATGGCTCTTCTTCTGAGTGGCTGCCCGCGCGCTCGCTTCGCTTGCTATCTTCTCTTGCTGCCTGGTCGCGGCCCGACTAGTGTTCGGACGGCTTTCGACCTCTGCCGCGAGCCCTCTGACCAAAAAGTATCCCCGCCAGTTGCCTTGTGCCGACTCACGCCGAGTGATTGGCCTCTGCGTGTTTATGGTCGCGCTTCCGCGCCATTTTTGGCTGCGTTTACTTGCTGGTCGCCACCGGGATCTCCACGTCACCGGGTTGGGAGTTTCGTCTCTGGCTCTTCTTCTGAGTGGCTGCCCGCGCGCTGGTTTCGCTTGCCTATCTTTCCTTGTTGCCTAGTCGCGGCCCGACTAGTATCCGGACGGCTTTCGGCCTGTTTCGCGAGCCCGCATACCAAGAATATCCCCACCAGCCCATTCAGAAACCCGTCAGAGCTGACGGGCAAAAGGAACGAACAGACACATCTAAGGAAACAGAGAGAGCACAGGGGTAACCTTGGAAGGCCCCATCCGACCATCCCTGGGTGCCGCGTGGGGGCGAAGGGAAGAGGACGAGGAGGAGGAGGTGGAGAAAGTTGAGGATGATGAGGACGAGGAGGGCGAGGAGGACGAGGAGAACGAGGACGCGGATGACGACGAGGATTTTGAACTGTCTTTGGAGCCTTTCGGGGGCCCTTGAGGGCATCTTGGGGGCATTTTGGAGAGCATCGATCACATTAGGAGGGTTTCTCGATGTCACCCCCCCGCACCCTCAGGAGCCCTCAGCATCGCATTTTGGATCCATATCCGCACTTTTTTTGGGTGTTTTTGGGCCCTGTTGGGGCCGTCATGGGGCCCTCTTGGAGCCCTCTTGGGGCTCTCTTGGGGCTCTCTTGGGGCTCTCTTGGGAGCCCCGGAGCGCCTCTTGGGGCAATCTTCGGGGCTATCGATCAAAGGAGGGGGGTCCCGATCGAGGTCCCCCCCCCTGGGGACCTCAAAACTCTCTGTTGGAGCCCTCTTGGGGCGCTCTTGAGCGTGGGGCCGTTTTGGGGGCTTCTTGGGCTTCTCTTGGGGTTTTCTTGGGTCATCTTGGGGCCACCTTGAGGCCTCAGAAGCGCGTCGGAAACGAAACGGCGAGAGGGCAACATCCACCAACTGTCCTAAGGTTTTTGAAGGATTTTGGGCTCTGGGAGGGGTCCTGAGAGGTTTCCAAGGGCACCTGGAACCGTCTTGTGATCATCTTGGGGCCTCTTGGAGTCATGTTGTTAGCTATCTTGCGCCATGTTGGGCCGCCACAGCCGCTGCCGCCGCAGCCGCTGCCGCCACCGCCGCCGCCGCCGCCGCCGCTACCGCCGCCGCCGCCGCCGCCGCCGCCGCCGCCGCCGCCGCCGCCGCCCCCGCCGCCGCCACTGCCGCCGCCGCGGCCGCAGCCGCCGCAGCCGCTGCCCCCGCCGCGGCCGCCGCAGCCGCCGCCGCCGCCAAGTGTACTCCGTAGTGTTTTTTGACAGGGACGGTGGGGGGAGGCCGCATCGGGTTCGCTGCGCATGCTTCGAATTCGGAGGCAGAGTGTGTTTTGAATTGTTTTTAACAAGGGATGGTAGGGGGGGGGCCCTCATTGGCTCGGGTTGGCTCCCAGTCGCCTGGGGGAGGGGGTGTATATTAATAGGGAACAGTGATTAACCCCTCCCCGAAGGGGAAGAAGGCTTTTTCCCCAATCGGAGCTTGCCTTTGTAGAGGTCCTAGCGGATTCATATGGTTAGGTGAGGTGTGTTGCCGATTTCTGCGGCGTGCCCGGGTGCCCGGGTGCCCGGGGGTGCCTGGGTGCCTAGGGGTGCCCAGGGGTGCCTGGGTGCTCGGGTGCCCGGGTGCTCTGTCGCCGTCTAGCCCTAAAGCCTTGCCCTATAGCTATATAGCCCTATAGCCCTATAGCCTTACAGCCCTGTAGCCCTATAGCCCCATAGCCCTATTGCCCTATAGCCCTATAGCCCTATAGCTCTATAGCCCAATAGCCCACTAGCCCAATATCCCAATAGCCCATATAGCCCATATAGCCCTGTAGCCCTATATCCCTATAGCCCAATAGCCCTATAGTCCTACAGCCCTATAGCCCTACAGCCCTAAAAAGATGATGATTGGTTTGTTTCTCCGGTAACATTGGAAGAGGAACGAAAGACATCGTGAGACCACCTGCGCCCGGAGGGCTGGTGGGATTGTATTAGCTCGGTTACAGTAATGAGCTGCGCGCTCTAGTTGAGGACTCGTTTTTCCCTTCTTTTGGTTGCAAGTCGGAGCATCTGTGGGTTTGTGCTCATGAGAGGCGCCATGCTGTTTGCAAGCGCCACTTGCGAGGGCAGCGGGCCCGTTCGTTCTGCTTCCAGGCTCTCCTGGATGCGGATCAGTCCCAGCGAGGGTGTGATGTAAGTACTGCGGCAGCCAACGTCGTCGTTGCTGCAACGCTTCTAGCCACTTCGCTCGTCCGTGTGCTGTCTTGCTGGCGCCGAGCGCACATGAAGCGCGCACGATTACGCGAGGATTCTTCTCTCTCCTGGAATCCTCAGTGCTGCCAGTCTCCGCTGGATCCTGTCTCCACTCGTACACGATTGCGACTGTGCATGCTACGTTCACAGTAAGACTCCCGCCTGAGAGGCTTGAGCACGATCGCAATAATGGGTACCGATCAGGGTATGGGTTGGTTTTTGCGATGGGTCGCACGTGTGCAGTCGTGAGTCCGCACAGCTCGCGCGAAGCTTGTGCGTGACCTATTAGACCGTCACAAGAGATCTTGGGAAACTCACTACAGACCTACGGATTGTTTATCACTATGTCTTGCTTTTCATGTGCATCTAAAGTGGTCTCTGCTGTTTAGGCGCTCGTTGCGTTGCGTAGCCTGTCTTCCGCCTCTTTCTTTTGCCGTGCATCCGTCTGCTCCACCGAGTATCGCGGACCCTGGCTCGGCGAGATCCACGGCTCCTTTGCGCGGGATGATCAAGAATACGTTCATCGACGTGCCACCAGATGAGTCCGAGGACGAGCTCGTCGGCAGCGTGACTCCTCGCCGGAGCGCGCTTCTTTCTCTTCAGTTTAGAAGCGCCACGCCACCATACCCTAAGTGTGAATGGGGGCTTTCTCGAGCATGCAGATTGTTGACGCCTGTGTGGAGGCTCAGGTCAAAGCGGAGGTGCCATACCAACTCTGATTCTTCGGTTACCCCTTCACACGGGATCCGATGGCGGACAGGTGATGCAGAAGGGTACAGTGGGAGCCCACACTAAGAAACGCCATACGTTTTGCCAGGGCGCCCTGAGTTTCTTGGGCTTGTGTTCGGATGAAAGGCTTGCAGCGGTTGAGAGCACACCGCAGCTTCCTCCGCTGGCAGCTGCCAAGCAAGAAGCCCAACCCTGGCCCAAGGAACGTAGGCGCTTTGCAGGATCGGGTGTCTTGCGATGGGTTTCTTGTGGACTGGTCTTGATCGTAGCGGGAGGGGACAGGACGGAGATGTTGGATTCGTGGGCGCAGCGATCTGCTTTCAGACGACGCTGGGAACGATTGTAGAGCCGCGCGGCTTGTGCGGCGGGTCCAGGGCGCTCCTTGCTGTGCGACCCCGTCCTTGTCGTCAGGCGTCTCGGCGTGGCGACAATCGGGGTGAGCCGAGCGACGCGAAGGCCGTTCGGATTGCGCGAGAGGAGGAGGGGGAGGGAGTAGGAGGAGGAGGAGGAGGACGTGGAGGAGGAGGAAGAGGAGGAGGAGGGGGAGCAGGAGGAGGAGGCGGACCAGAGTAAACCCAAGACTCATCAACGATATTGAAATACATCCTCCCTCCAAGATCCCTCTTCATAGGTCCCTACAAGGGGTCATTTCCACTGATGGAATTGCCCCGTTGGGGGAAAACCGTGTGAACATCTTGAAGCGTGCCAGAGCACCGTTCTCATGACTTCAACGCCACGAGTTAACCTGACAGTTTCGTCTTGGCGATTGTGAATCGTGGCAGAACACCGTTCCTGGGGCTTCAACACGACGCGAATCAACTGAACTGTTGCGCCCTGACAGTCCTGAATCGCTCTCAAACACCGTTTCTGGTGCGTTAACCATGACAAGCAGTGAAACTCTGGCAACTCTTTCAAACGAGTGTGCGCGGCGCTATCATTTTTACAACGACTCGCCTTGAATCCGTGAAGCTCTTGCAAGTTTTTGTCACGACTGTGCGCGGCGCTATGGTGAGAGCCACATTTTGAAAACCAGCCGCCCTCAATCCGTAAAACTCTTTGCTTTTTTAAGACGAGTGTGCGCGGCGCTAAGGCGAGAGCCACATGTTGAAAACCACCCACTCTCAATCCGTGAAGCTCTTGCGATTTGTCTAGCGAATGTGCGCGGCGCTAAGGCGAGAACCACATTTGAAAACCAAATTCTTGCAACTTTTGGCACGGATGTTCGCGACGCGAAGACGAGAGCCACATATTGAAAACCAACCGCCCTGATTCCGTGAATCTTTCGCAATTTCTTAAAACGAATGTGCGCGGCGCTAAGGCGAGAGCCACATTTGAAAACCACCCGCCCTGAATCCGTGAAATTCTTTCAACTTTTGACACGCATCTTCGCGGCGCTTAGGCGAGAGCCACATTTTGAAAACCTCCCGCCCTCCATTTGTGACAGTGTTGTCAGTTTTTGAGGATCAGGGTCATAAGCGGTGAAGAAATCTCAGGCGAAACGCCTTGCCAGCCCTTTCGACCGTCTTCGGGGTGGGACAGAGAGGAGGTATCTATCAGGGATGGAGGAGGAGGCGGAGGAGGAGGAGGAGGAGGTGGAGGAGGAGGAGGAGGAGGTGGAGGAGGAGGTGGAGGAGGAGGAGGTGGAGGAGGAGGAGGAGGCGGAGGAGGAGGTGGAGAGGAGGAGGAGGAGGAGGAGGATGGAGGAGAGGAGGAGGCGGAGGAGGAGGTGGAGGAGGAGGAGGAGGTTCACTGAGCCGGCCCGCGGCACCTGGCGGCGTGGCACGGCCTCACCTCTCCCCCCCGCCGCGCCCCCTTCTGCGAGAAGTCACGGGCTGGTCGAGTGGGAGGGGCCAGGGAGTTCCATGCCCTGCCCGTCGCCCTCCCCCTCGCCTTTCCTGCTCCTCCTCGCTCTCCCTCTCCCCCCCCCCTCCCCTTCCCTCTCCCCGCCCTTCTCTTCCTGCTGCTCGTCCTCGTGCTGCAGCAGACGCCGACGGTCATGCCCGAACTTGTCATCACCAGACCTCGAGAGCGAACAATCACATGAAGTGCAGCATGTCTGTAACTTTGGCGGACATCCTGCCGAAACAGCTCCCTGAAAACCGGTGCGACTCTCTTCAGAGTGCGACAGCTGCAGTGCAGCAACGCGTAGCCGCACCGCAGACTTGCTGGGGCCGCGCGCCCCGACCCAGCGCCAGGCATAATTGGCCCGCGCGCCTTTGCTGGGAGTCAGCGCCGGCCTTGGCAATCTTCGGGATCTCAGGACCAAGGAGGACCGCTATCGAACGCGGTCCGAATCTGTTAAGCAGGATGGTTTCCGCCAGAGTCCCGAGCTCACTCGCAAAAGCGCACTTTGCCGGGTGAGTGCCCGCCCGCAGGATTCCTCCACGTCTCCGTCTGCCGTGCCATCGTTTACCCGACCTCACTGCGCGCCAAGGATTTGGTCGGCTCGACGGTGGTTGCTTCCAAGGCCTTCCCGTTTCTGCAAGGGGGGCCGTGCCCACCACCCGCGACCTTGCGTATGGTCTCTGATGGGCTCGTTTTCCACCACCACCACCAGAAGTTGGAGGGGGTAAGGAGGTGGAGGCTGAGGAGGAGGAGGAGGAGGAGGAGGAGGAGGAGGACCCCCTCCCCCTCCTCGGAGGCCTAGAAGTTGACACCAACACCCAACTCGGCGGTGTGTCTTGACTGAGGTAAGAGCATCCCGATCTCGGTGATGGTGGCAATATTCTTGCTTCCTGGGCGGCCGAAAGAATACCACCAGCACCGAACTCTGGGATCATCTTCCCCCGGTGGAGGCAACTCCATGTGTTGGTGTTGGTGTCCATTTCCAAGCCTCTAACCTCCTACTCATGGTGGTGGTGGTGGTGGTGGGAAGCCTGCCCACCAGTCTCTGCCCGTGCTTTCTGCTGCTCGCGCGTCGCCCCGAGGCGTGCGCGCCGCCGCGCGGCCGTGGAAAGCTGTGGTGTGGCGGTGCCTGCGCTCCTGCCACCGCGCCCCGCACTCCCGCGACGCGCTCGGGCGCATCCCTCCGTCGGCCATGTGCTGGGAAGGCCTGGCGGCCGGTGCCGCCGAGCCTTAAAAGGGGGACGGCGACCACGACGCGCTCGGGCGTAGCCCTCCGTCGGGGATGTACTCCGCTGCGGCAGGTTCGTGTTGTGTCGACCGGCGGCGACCCCGCCGCGGGCGTTCAGGGTTGAACGCCGCCGGTGGCCCCGAATCGGCCACTATGAGGCGCTCAGAGGCGACGATAGGGGCGAATAGCCCAGGGGGGAGCAATACAGGTATCCAGGGGTGCCGATGATCTGTGTCTTCGACGAGGCTCCCGGGCGAGTACGTGTAATGCCCGCTCCTGGGCTATTCACTCTTATCGTCGCGATGATCTGGCTATCGAGAAGCAGCCGATCGCTCAAGGTTGAAGAGGCTGCGCGGTGTCAGAAGCCGACGCAGGTATCGTCACGACACGAGCCTGCCGTCAGCGACACGCGGCCCGGGCTTCTTCCATCAGGGCCTGGTGCATTTTTCTCGACCACGTCGGCGAAGCTTCAGCGGGAGGGACATCCTCGCCCGCGAGGTCCTCGACATGGGCTTATGTTGGCGACGTTTGGCGCCGCTCTGCTGGCCAAGGACATTGTCATCGAATGGGGCTCCGCGCGCCCGCATTCCAGCCTAGTGGGTCTGCCTTGCTTCGCGCGGCTCCCCGACTGCATTCGCCTACAGCAAAAAGAAGTCCTCCTCACTCGCTCACTCACTCGCTCACTCACTCACTCGCTCGCTCACTCACTCACTCACTTACTCACTCACTCTCTCTTCTCCTCCCTCCCTCTCCTCCTCTTCCCCTCCCCAGGCTGGGCCCGAAGCATGTTTTCTGGATGCCCACATCCGATGGACAACTTGAAGTCGTCGTGCATTTCTCGCAATGTTTATTGGCATGGGCCCTCGCCACCCTCAAGAAACGCCCACCCTCCTGGACCTTTCCACGGCGCTCGTTTTGGCCAGAATCTTGAGGCGCGTTCAGCCGCGCCGATGGGGACCCTCCAGACGATCCAGTACGGGCACAACCATGGAACCTTGACCATCATCCTTTCTCGTTCGTCATGTCGTCGCCTGGAGGAGCGTGGCGCATTGGCAGGCGATTCGATAGACCGAGCGGCCTGCGTCC
Organism: Prorocentrum cordatum; assembly: GCA_963575745.1. Taxonomy (NCBI): domain Eukaryota; class Dinophyceae; order Prorocentrales; family Prorocentraceae; genus Prorocentrum; species Prorocentrum cordatum. Next base: position 18,580 of record CAUYUJ010008272.1, on the reverse strand, counting down.
CATCCTGAACCCCTGAGCTGGCGGACGCTCCTCTTCGGACCGACTCTTTCGGCTTCCGAGTTCGGCCCCCTCGTTCGGCCCCTCGTTCGGTCCCCTCGGGCCCGTCGTGTTTCGCGCTGCGCCCCTTTCTCTGGCCCCTCTCGGCCCCTCGGCCGCGCGTGCGGCCCTCTGCGCTGGTCCCCACTCTTTCTGGACCTGCCCCCGAGGAGGCACGCCAATCCTTAGTCCTCAGTCCCCAGTCCTCTGTCCCTCATGGTATTTCACGGGCTTCGACGTCGCGAAGCCACCGCTGGGCAGGCGGAAGCGGCCAGCATTCAAGACACGCCGCAGCCCGGCCTTCCCTACCCCTCCTTGGCCCCCGCCCCCCCGCTCGGCTCTCTCCGAAGGGGCGCCCGCACCTGCATCGCGCGGCTGAGCTATGCTGGCGCGCCGCTGGCGGACGACGGCAGGATTGGCGCCTTTGGTCGGTCTCTTTTTTCTCTTTCGCTGGGCCGCGTTGGGTACCAGGAGGAGGAGGAGGAGGAGGAGGTTGCAATGCCCGTCAGGGAAGAACGTATAAAAACCGTGGCGCTCAACGAAGCGCGGGCCAACGCGCCCTGGCCAACGGCCAAAGTGGCCAACGGCCAACCCCAAGGGCCCAAGGGCAAACGCGCAAAAGGGGGAATCACGGACACAAGCTGGGACCTGACCTCCGGCGTCGTTTCCTTGACTAACTCCCAATAGCGCCAGAAACGCTGTGCCTCAGGGAGGAAATCAAGAGAAGGAAGCAAACCAAGGACCGCCGTACACCCCGCGCCAAAATGGCGCACAGGGGTTCGGGGTCGGCACCCAAGGGACAATACACGGAGCGTTGCCCAGCGCCCGCACCCCCACAAGCACGCCAACAGTATGCCCGCGGCAAAGAGCACTGCAACCAAGAGGTTGCAGGCGGGAAGCCGCGGGCCCCGCCTCCGTGTTCGTCAACGGTTGTTTACCTCAGACCAGGAGGTACCACTGGGGTCTCCCCGCGCCCAGGCCGCACTTCTTGGCCGAGGTGGCAGGGCATTAAAAGCCCTGGCCTGACAGCTGCAACGGCGACAGCGGCGGCAGCAGGGCGGGCAGGGGGGAAGGGCCACTCTCCGGCCCAGGATCGCAAACAACGTCCACCCCGGAACTTAATCCAGGGCCGTGCCGCGACTCCCAGGGGCGACGGACACGACGACGAGACGAGACACGAAGGACGACAACGAACGACCACGAACCTCGCAGAGGGAAGTGCCGCCCTCCGCCTGTTCCTTATCGCACCCGCGAGCGGGCGGGATAAGGAGCGTGACATCATCGGACCCACACCGCATTCAGGCGGTGCCACACGGAGCCCAGGCTGCATCGCTTATCCGCGGTGGCGAGGCATTTGAAAATTGCCTCGGCCTGACGGCGAGGAGGAGGAAGAGAAGGAGGAGGCGGAGGAGGAGGAGGAGGTGGAGGAGGAGGAGGAGGAGATGGGCCTGCTATTCAGTCAAGAGCCCCGTTTTGAAAAAGGAAGTGCCTTGCGTTGCGAGATAACTGATGCCAGCAGGCAGGACCATGAAGATATACGAGGGGTCCAGCGAGAGCCCTGTTTTGAAAAAGAGCGGTCCCCCATCCGTGTAATTGCTGCACGCATTTTCGTGTCTGGTCTTACTGTTCTAGGGAGTTTCAAGCGACGTTCACACAGGTGCCGCCCTCCAGCAACGCAGCTGTTACGTTGTTCAAGGCTCTACTCTTTAAGTTCTTGACGCGGACTGGAAGGCGAAGGGCAAGCGTTACTCCCCCAGAGGATATCACCCGTACGCTGACAAGCGCCCGCGGGGTTGGGACTCCCGACCCAGATGACGGGGGCGCAACGATGACCCGCCCAGGTTCGGCCCCCCCCCCCAGCGTGAATAGGGCCGCAACGTTCGCCGCAACGGCCCACCAACTCACGTGCTGCCTGCCGCGCGCAGCACATACTACCTCGCCCCTCCCTGCCCGGCATGCGCCGCAACCCCCCTCCCCAGTCGGTTTCACCCGCAGCGCCGGGCCTGTGCCGCAATACCCTGTGCTACCTCCTATGGGGCGGAGGAGCGCCAATACCCTTGCGCTGCGCTTTTAGACAGCCCACGCTGGACTCGTGGACCTTGCAGCACCCTGCCTCGACCCAATACGTGCTACCCTCGCGGGGGCGAGGGACACCAATGAGCGTCGCAGATAGACAGCCCACGCTGGAGACGTGGACCTTGCCAGGCCCTTCCATCCCCGCGGCCGATCGCTGCACGGGAGTGTGGCCACTGCCTCCTTCGGCGGAGGCCACCGCCATCATGGACTCTGGGGTCGTCTGTGCCCTCCCAGGGCAGCCCACTTTGGACGGCAGAGACGGGTGGCTGAAATAACCCACCTCCTGCGCTCCACCCTTTTTTGGCACAGTGTACGGCAGTGGTCGGAGTAACCAGCTGCCGCACTGCCAGCGCTCAGCCCCATTCGCCTCATGGGCTATGGGGTCGTCGGTGCCACCCCTCCAGGGCAGCCTACTTTGGACGGCAGAGATTGATGGCTGGAATAAACCACCTCCTGCGCTCCACCTCTTTCGTACACATTGTACGGCAGCGGTCGGGGGGCGAAGTACCGCTCCGCCCGCGATCAGACACATTCCCATGTGGTTTGGAAGCTCTGTGCATGGACGATCGGGATCGCCATCGGAGTTTAGCGGCCATTGGCTGCGCCCCCTCTTCCTTCTCATTCACAATGTCTCTGCGGCTTTTGGCTGCGCCCCCCACCATGTCTCATTCACTATGTCTCTGCGGCTTTTGGCTGGGCCCCCATCATGTTCGTTAAGATTGCACCAATCGCAGCGAGAGTTGCAGTCGCCTGGGCACACCCCCCGCGCCCTGGGCTTTGACGGCGCCCCCTCCTCCTCCTCCTCCTCCTCCTCCTCCTTCTCCTCCTCCCTCCCCCTACATTCACAATGACTCTGCGGCTTTTGGCTGCGCCCCCCCTCCCCCGTGCGGAGAGTGCTGCGGCCGCAGAGGTACGTCCGCCCTGAGTCGGTCCGCGCATGGATGCCCAGGGCTCAACATCTGTGTCCAGCGGCATCTGGCTGCACCCCCGTCCGTTCATTCACAAGTCTCTGCGGCTCTTGGCTGCGCCCCCCCGCATCAACGGCATAGATAGCATCGTGCGTGGAAATTGTGACATGCCCAGGAAGCAGCAGTGTCGACCAAGCCCGGCAGGTCAGCACGCAGCCTGCGCAAGGTGCGGCCCTGCGGCCAGGCTGCGGTTGGCGGTCTGCCTGCCCCAGCTCCGGACGCATCCGTCCTCCGCAGGGGCAGCGTGGCATGTGGTGGACGGGGGTGCCACCACGCACCATGGTGAGTGCCCACGCCGTATGAGCGGCCCGTATCGCGTGGTTCAGCCTTCAGCGGTCAGGTTGTAGCTCTTCTCGGCGCAGCCACATGCCAAGCCCTCGCCAGGACATCGCATTGTTGGGCCTCCGGGCCGCGTGTGTCGGATACGATGTGGATATTGGCTATCGGTTGGCTGCCAGCCTGCGAACGCTGCCGTGATGCGGCAGTGGAGTAGGGCCAGCCCTTCCACGGTGACACCGGCGCTCAGCGGCAGGCCGCGCCCCCCCCCCACGTGCGTATCGCCTTGGTTCTACGTTGACCCGATCATGGCGCTACTGCAAGGACGTCTTCTCGGGCTCCATGACAGGTGGAGATAGGGTGTGTTCGTTAGCCACACTTCCGGTGTTACCTGATGTCTGGCTTCACCAAGGAGTGACCTTGCACGAGTGGTTCATCCTTCTGCAGTTCGTGGCCGTTCCCTTAGCAGATCAGTCTGCGTCAGGCTCTGTCAGTACTTGCATCGTTGTGCCCCCGAATCGCGAGAGTCGGATACGTTGTGTATGCACTGGCTACAGGCTGGAGGTGGCGCCACCTCGTGTGCGCTGACCGGGGTCGCCCCCTTTTCATGTGCAATGACGGGCTTCAGCCGCACCTCTGCGTCAGTGAGCCATGGTGAGTGAGGCCCTTCTCTGCTTGCCGCCCTCTCTTTTTCTTGGTGATGCTGTGGGCCCCGGCTGACGTCTGCTCCTGCTCCCTTCTCCCCTTCCCGGCCTCGCTTCCGTGTCGTTCGGCCGGAGACAGGCGCCGCCAGGGCGACTTTTCCCCGCTGTTCCAGTACCGTTCCAGTGCTGGTCGCCGCGCTCGTCCCCGCCCGTCGGGATGCCTGGCTCGATCACCTGGTCACGCTGTGCCGCCAATGCCGCCGCTCGCTGCGCCGTGGCGTCCCCGCGCGCCGGGATGTCGGCGCCGGACTTCGGCGTTTAATTTGGGTCAGTTTGTCCCTTGCATGTGCATGCGCCTCTTCGGCCAATTATATTCGTTTCGCGCCCCGTTCGATGCCCCGCTTCTTGACCTTCGCCAGGGAGCCGCCAACAAAAAGTATCCCCACCAGCCCATCCAGAAACGATGTCCAGGCAAGTTGAAGAGATCAGGGAAGTGGGGGAGCAACGAGAGGGACAGCCGATCCGTGCAAAGGATGAGGCGGAAGAGGAGGCCAGATGGATAGATGAGGGGGTGGCGAGGAACCGAGCGAAGGAGGGATGAGGAGAATGATGACGCTGGGTGGATGGTTGAATGCCGTTCGGATGCCGTTTGGAAGCCTCTTCGGGCGTCTTGGGGGTCCCTTGGCGGTCAATGGGGGCTCTTGGGCGTCTTGGGTGCTTCGGGGGGGCCTCTTGAGGCCGCTTGGGATCCTCTTGGGGGGCTCTTGGGGGCCCGTTGGAGGCCTCTTGGGGCCTCTGGGGGCCTCCTGGGCGCCCTTTGGGGCCATCTGGGAAACGATCGATCAAAGAAGGGGGGGTCCCTAATTAACATTGCCCCTCGGGAGCTCCCAAATTAGCCGCCTGGACCCCTCTTGGGGCGCTCTTGGAGCGCTCTTGGGCGCTCTTGGGGCCGTCTTGGGGCCCTCTTGGGCCCCTCTTGGGGCCTCCTTGGCCCCTCTTGGAGCCATGTTGAGGCTTCAGATGGCCATCGGAAGCGAAACGGCGAGAAACCGAACATCATTGGTTTTCCTTAGGTTTTTGAAGGATTTTGGCTTTTTGGGGGGCCTCCTTGGGGAGATAATTTGCCTCTTGGAGCTGTCTTGGAGCGTTTTGAGAGCGTCTTGGAACATCTTCGGAGCCATCTTGCGGCATCTTAGGCTATCTTGAGCCATCTTGGAAGTCATCTTGGATCATCCGAGGCGCTCATGGAGCCATCCTGGGCCATCTTGGACACACTGAGCGCTCGCGACCGGGCCCGTCCAGGTCCAGGGGAGGGGGTTCGGGGGAAGGGTAAACCCCTCCCCGAAGGGGAAGAAGGGAAGGCGGAAGAGGAAACGCCCTAAACCACCTACGCCCAGAGGGCTGGTGGGATTCGAGTAGGCCTCAAGCGAGGGCCAAGCATTTAATCGGAACTGTGACCTTTTGTGACGAGTTAGCGCGGCGCTAAAGCGAGAACTGCATTTTGAGAACGAACCAGCCTCCATGCTTGAAGCTGTAATGGGTGTGTGCAGCGCTCAGGCGAAAACTCGCGCTCTGAAAAAGACTACCCCTCCACCAGTACAGCTGCTACACACTTTTCATACGAATGTGCGCGGCGATACATGTGAGAGCCCCACTTATACAGCCACTGGCGCTCCATCCTTGAAGCTCTTGGATTTTTTGTTTCAGGATCGTAAATATAAGTCTCAACCGGAACGCGTGGCCTCGCCTACGGACACGCCTGGTGGTGTGACGGGAGGATTTGGTTTAAACAGGCTTAGCTTGGCGCAGGGCCCAGCTATTTGCAGTTTTGAGTACCGCAGTTGTGGGTATCGTCTTCGGTGGAGCCCCCTATGGGCCACGAGACGCTGTAGTGCGTGCGGGAGACGCATGCGAACTTTGCCATGTGGGCGGCCATCGGTGGAGCCCCCCATATGGGCCACGAGACGCTGTACTGGGTTGGGGAGATGTATGCGAACTTTGCCACTGGGCCTTCGGTGGAGCTCCATTTCGGACCACGAAACGCTGCACTGGGCGGGGTACACGCGTGCGAAGTTTGCCACTGGGGCCGTCGGTGGAGCTCCCTATGGGGCCACGAAGCGTTTTACTTGTGGGGGAAACGCATGTGGGCTTTGCCACGAAGCCCTGCTCTCGGTATGGAGACGCATGCGGACGGTGCCACTGGGGCTTTCGGTGGAGTTCCTTACGGGGCCACGAAGCGCTGTGCTGGGTAGGGGAAACGCATGCGGGCGGTTCCAACGGGGCCTTCGGTTGAGCTCCCTATAGAGCCACGGAGCGCTGTATTGGGTGGAAGAAACGCATGCGGGCGGTTCCAACGGGGCCTTCAGTAGAGCTCTCTATGGGGTGCGAGGGATGTGCCAAAGTGGAGGGGGGTGGGCGGTCCACATTGGGCCACGATGCGTGTGAGGAGTGTGCCGAAGTGGAGGGGGGACGGCATGCGAATCATGCCATTGGGGCCTTCGGTGGAGCTCCGCATGGGGTCACGAAGCGTTTTGCTGGGTGGGGAACATGCGAACTCCGCAACTGCGGCCTTCGGTGGAGCTCCCTATGGGGCCATGAACAGCTGTACTGGGTGGGGGGAACGCATGCGAACACCGCTACTGCGGCCTTGGGTGGAGCTCCTTGTGGGGCCACGAAACGTGCGAGGGGTGTGCCCGCGTGGAGGGGGGGCGGCATGCGACTCATGCCACTTGGGCCTTCGGTGGCGCTCCTTACGGGGTCACGAAACGTATGAGGGGTGTGCCAATGTGGAGGGGGGGGGCGACATGCGAACTTTGCCACTGAGGCCTTCGGTGGAGCTCCCTATGGGGCCACGCAACGTGTGAGGGATGTGCCGCAGTGGAGGGGGGGGGCGGCATGCGAATCATGCAGCTGATTCCTTCGGTGGAGCTCCCCATGAGGCCACGAAGCGTATGAGGGGTGTGCCAAAGAAGAAGGGGGGCGACATGCGAATCATGTCGTTGAGGCCCTTCGGTTGAGCTCCATATGGGACCAGGAAGCGTGTAAGGGGTGTGCTAAAGTGGAGGGGAGCGGCATGCGAATCATGCCACTGGGCTTTCGGTGGAGCACGAAACGTGCGAGGGGCTTGCCACAGAAGAGGGGGGGCTGTATGCGAATCATGCCACTTGGGCTTTCGGTGGAGCTCCCTATGGGGCCACGCAACGTGTGAGGGGTGTGCCAACATGAGGGGGGTAATGGAAGGAGGGACGAGGGGAAGAAGGGGGAGGAGGAGGAGGAGGAAGTGGAGGAGGAGGAGGAGGAGGAGGAGGAGGAGGAGGAGGAGGAGGAGGAGGTGGAGGAGCGGGAGGAGGAGGAGGAGAGGAGGAGGAGGAGGAGGAGGAGGAGGAGCAGGAGGAGGATGAGGAGGAGCAGGAGGAGGAGGAGGAGGAGGAAGGAGGAGGAGGAGGAGCAGGAGAAGGAGGAGGAGGATGAGGAGGATAATAGGAGGAGGAGAGAGGAGGTGGAGACGCAGGGTCTCTCCTCAAAACAAGGACCCACCACCACAGGATGGTTGGGAATTATCCTGGCGAAGGACTCAATCATGTGCAAGTGTGAGTACAGCAGTTGTGAGCCCCGCCTTCGGTGGAGCTCCCTATGGGGGCATGAAGCGCGTGAAGGGTGCGCCGTGATGGGTTCAGTGGCGCCATCCGGACCCTGCCGGTGGGGTCTTCGGTGGAGCTCCCTGTGGGGCCATGAAACGCGTGAGGGGTGTGCCGAATGGGTGCGGTGGCGCCTTGCGAACCTTGCCAGTTTGGCCCTGGGTGGAGCTCCCTGTGGGGTTACGAAACGTGTGAGGGGTGTGCCGACATGGGTGCGGTGGCGCCATGCGAACCCTGCCACTGGGGCCTTCGGTGGAGCTCCCCATGGGGTCACGAAACGTATGAGGTGTGCGCCGAAGTGAGGCGGGGCCGCCATACGAACTTTGCCACTGGGGCCTTCGGTGGAGCTCCCCATGGGGCCACGAAGCGTGTGAGGGGTGCTCCGAAGTGAGGCGGGGCCGCCATGCGAACTTTGCCACTGGGGCCTTCGGTGGAGCTCCCTATGGGGCCACGAAGCGTGTGAGGGGTGCGCCGAAGTGAGGCGGGGCCGCGAAGTTTGCCACTATGGCCGTCGGTGGAGCTCCTTATGGGGCCACGAATCGTGTGAAGGGTGCGCCGAAATGGGGCGGGGCTGCCATGCGAACTTTGCCACTATGGCCTTCGGTAGAACTCCCCGTGGGGCCACAGAACGTGTGAGGTGTTTGCCGAAACAGGGAGGAGCGGGAGGCGGAGGAGGAGGAGGTGGAGGAGGAGGAGGAGGAGGAGATGTAGGAAGGACGGAAGGAAGGAAGGAAGGAAGCAACGCGGGGTGCTCTCTCTCCCAAACGAGGACCCAACACCACACGATGGTTGGTGAGAAAAGGCAGAGAAGAAGGAACATAATGAGGAACATGATAATGAGAAAGAGAAAGCCCTGGGTATTGGAAAATGGGAAGGGGAGAAGAAACGGTCGAGAAGGAGGGGGGGTGGGGAGAAGGAGGCAGGGAGTGGGGAGGAAAAAGGATGGAGAAGGAGGAGGATGAGGGGATGGGGATGAGGAAGGAGGAGAAGGAACGAGGAGGAGGAGGAGGAGGAAGAAGAGAATGAGGGGGAGGATGGAGAAGGAGGATGGAGAAGGAGGAGGGAGAGGATGAGAAGGGGATCGGAAGACTTCAGGAGGAGGGCGGGGGAGGACGGCTTCGCGGGCTGAATGGGCAGCGTGGCCTTGCCCAGCCGTGCGGGCCCTGGCGACGGACAGGGCGAGCCTCGCTATGACGGCGGCGACGTGGGGCTGGAGGCGCCGCGCCCGCCGAAGCGGGAGGGTGCGGAGACCCAGCCAGCAGAGGGCCAGACGGCGACATTACCATAGATCTCTTGACCTCCGCGGGACGAGTTCTTCGCCGGCGCTGCACACCCCTCGGCGCCACGATGCCCGGCCCCTGCTCCGCGCGCCGGGAAGGGGTGCGCAGAGGGGCCTGGCGCCGGCGCAGAGGTCGCCCGCGAACGTCTGGGTGTTTGTGCTCGTGTCGTTTTCTGGCCCTGCGCCGGCGTACGGCCACCGCGCGGGGCTTTGTCTGCGGGAGTCGGGCTCTGCATTCCCCGGCTCGCCTGGAGCATCTCCAGCCTTCGAGTTCCTCTCGGCGAGGCGCTGTGATCATGATCAAGCGCGGTATTCCGAGTTGCGAGTGCTCGAATGCTCGCTTCCTTGAGGCGGTTTCCAGCGGTGTCCTCGGTGATTTGGCTCACCCGTCTGATTTGGTGGTGGATCTTTGGGCACGGTAGTTTAAACGTTTCTGAAAGGCCACCCAGCGGAGCGTCCTTGAGGGCTGTGAAGCGAAGTGTCCAAAGCGGCTCGCGCCAGGTGTCGCTCTTGCCTCTGGGCGCACTTGGGTCTCTGCGCAGAGAATTGGGGCTTAAGTGACAGGGGCAAGAGCTCGGCGAGCGCTTCGACCATGGGGCTTGCCTTTCGCGGCAAGGTCAAATCGGTATGGCTCTCTCGAGCTGCGTGCGAATTCCTCGCGTTCGAATTCCACCCCGTGCGAGTTCCACCTCCGTGTGCGAATTCCGCCTCTGCGTATGAGGTCCGAGCGTTCGAGTCTTGAGAGCGCGAGTTCTGTTGGGTGCCAGTCCAGCCCCGTGCGACTTCTGTGCGTGCGAGTTTCGTCTTATTCCAGTCCCGTCTGTGCGAGTCCCGCGTGTGTGAGTTCTGCTCCTCGTGGATCCACCAGTCTATCCTTTTTCCCCCCTTCCTCCTTCTCCTCGTCCTGCTGCTGCTCCTCGTCTCATATTCGTCCTCTTTTTCCTCGCCCTTCCACATCCTCGTCCTTCGCACAAGCCCGAGTGGCACAGGCTTCCCGCAGGCTCTGTGTTTGGCTGGCCGTCATGTTGGTTGGCCGTTTGGCGGGTCGGTTGGCTGGCTGGTCTGCTGGCTGGTCGGGTGGCTTGTGGGCTGGGCGTGTGTTTCCTACCCCCGTCTCTTCGGTAGCAAATCATGGGAGCCTTGTATGCCCTCGTATGTCCGTCTCAAGCACAGTAGCGTGCGCTGGCGTCTGGTAATCGACGAACGCGCCGATGCAGCGTCGATTCGCGACGCCTTTGCGTCGATTCGCGTCGGTTAGTGTCCATGAGCGTCTGTTAGCGTCGACTCGCCAGAGCGAGCAGGATGGCACGGGAGGCTCTCCAGGAGGTGTCGCCGAGGCTCTCCTTTGTGGCGTGGGCAGGCAGGGCCAGACGCTCTTACCCCCCCTCCCCCCTTCTCTCAGGCAGGTTAGACGGCGAACGAGTGCACCTGTAGCTTCGGTGGTGCCTGCTGGCAGGCAGGCAGGCAAGACAGGCGCCTCGAGCTCGATCACGAGGTGACCTTTTTTATCTGTGAGGGCTTCGCCCCCTGCCGCCGGCCCCCTCTCTCGGATAATGGGCCATGGAAGAGCGAAGCCACGCGGCTTTGGCTTCGCCGTAAAGCAGTGTCGGGACCTGTTTGTTTTTGGACCCTGACCCTACGGATCTGCGTGAGGGGTGCCGCCGGATTTCAGAAATGTGGCAAATCCCTTGTGTTTTTGGACCCTGACGGCGCCGATTTGCGTGAGGGATGCTAGCGGATTTTTACCTAACAGCGAAGACTGATAGGTTTCTAGTGGTGTCAAAAGAGAGCAGCACATTACTCCACAAGGGGGTCTGGGCAGCCGTTGGGGAGCCGTTGGGGGGCCGTTGGGGGGCCGTTGGGGATTGCCGGGGAACCTCGTTTTTCGCAAACAGTCACACACTTCGTGCTCTTCGACCTCCCAGAACTCCATTCTTCGACCTCCCAGAACTCCATTCCCGGGCCACATTCTGAATGCCCGGAGCCAACTGTAGGCCACTTCGTGGTCTTCGAGTTCCCAGAACTCCATTCCCGGCACATTTTGGATGCCCGGAGCCAACTGTAGGCCACTTCGTGGTCTTCGAGTTCCCAGAACTCCATTCAGTCTTCGAGTTCCCAGAACTCCATTCCCGGGCCACATTTTGGATGCCCGGAGCCAACTGTAGGCCACTTCGTGCTCTTGGACTTCCCAGAACTCCATTCCTGGGTATGATTTTGAATGCCCGGAGCAAACTGTAGGCCACTTCGTGTTCTTCGAGTTCCCAGAATTCCATTCCCTGGCCACATTTTGAATGCTGAGGCAGGCTGATGCTGAGGCTGAGGCAGGCTGAGGCAGGCTGAGGCTGAGGCCGAAGCTGAAGGCAGACTCAGGCTGAGGCTGATGCAGGCTGAGGCTGAGGCTGAAGCAGGCTGAGGCTGATGCAGGCTGAGGCTGAGGCAGGCTGAGGCTGAGGCTGAGGCTGATGCAGGCTGAGGCTGAGGCTGAGGCAGGCTGATGCTGAGGCAGGCTGAGGCTGAGGCTGATGCAGGCTGAGGCTGAGGCAGGCCGAGGCCGAGGCCGAGGCTGAAGGCAGACTGAGGCTGAGGCTGAAGCAGGCTGAGGCTGAGGCTGAGGCAGGCTGAGGCTGAGGCTGAGGCTGAGGCAGGCTGAGGCTGAGGCAGGCTGAGGCTGAGGCTGATGCAGGCTGAGGCAGAGGCAGGCTGAGACTGAAGCCGAGGCTGAAGGCAGATTGAGGCTGAGGCTGAGGCAGAGGCAGGCTGAGGCTGCGGCTGAGGCAGGCTGATGCTGAGGCAGGCTGAGGCTGAGGCTGAGGCTGCAGGCCGAGGCTGAGGCAGCCTGAGGCTGAGGCCGAGGCTGAAGGCAGACTGAGGCTGAGGCTGAAGCAGGCTGAGGCTGAGGCTGAGGCTGAGGCTGAGGCTGAGGCTGAGGCAGGCTGAGGCTGAGGCTGAGGCTGAAGCAGGCTGAGGCTGAGGCTGAGACTGAGGCCGAGGCCGAGGCCGAGGCTGAAGGCAGACTGATGCTGAGGCTGAAGCAGGCTGAGGCTGAGGCTGAGGCAGGCTGAGGCTGAGGCTGAGGCAGGCTGAGGCTGAGGCTGAGGCTGATGCAGGCTGAGGCTGAGGCAGGCTGAGGCTGAGGCCGAGGCTGAAGGCTGAGGCTGAGGCTGAAGCAGGCTGAGGCTGAGGCTGAGGCAGGCTGAGGCTGAGGCTGAGGCAGGCTGATGCTGAGGCAGGCTGAGGCTGAGGCTGAGGCTGATGCAGGCTGAGGCTGAGGCAGGCTGAGGCTGAGGCCGAGGCTGAAGGCAGACTGAGGCTGAGGCTGAAGCAGGCTGAGGCTGAGGCAGGCTGAGGCTGAGGCTGAGGCAGGCTGATGCTGAGGCAGGCTGAGGCTGAGGCTGAGGCTGATGCAGGCTGAGGCTGAGGCAGGCTGAGGCTGAGGAGGCTGAGGCAGACTGAGGCAGGCTGCCAGGCTGAGGCTGAGGCTGGAGCAGCAGGCTGAGGCTGAGGCTGAGGCTGCAGGCTGAGGCTGAGGCTGAGGCAGGCTGATGCTGAGGCAGGCTGAGGCTGAGGCTGCAGGCTGAGGCTGAGGCAGGCTGAGGCCGAGGCTGAAGGCAGACTGAGGCTGAGGCTGAGCAGGCTGAGGCTGAGGCTGAGGCAGGCTGAGGCTGAGGCTGAGGCAGGCTGATGCTGAGGCAGGCTGAGGCTGAGGCAGAGGCTGAGGCAGGCTGAGGCTGAGGCAGGCTGAGGCTGAGGCCGAGGCTGCAGGCAGACTGAGGCTGATGCAGGAGCAGGCTGAGGCTGAGGCTGAGGCAGGCTGAGGCTGAGGCTGATGCTGAGGCAGGCTGAGGCTGAGGCTGAGGCTAATGCAGGCCACTGCGACTGTCATCGCGAATGCGACTACGACTGCGAGAACAGCAGAACTCTACAACTGGATTCTCATCTGAATCTTAAGGGGGATGCTTCCAGATATGCTCCTACACATCGCTGTTAGGTTGCTTTGCCGGGATAATTTTTGAAATGTGGGAAATTCCTTTTGTTTTTGCACCCTGACCCCGCCGATCTGCGTAAGGGGTGTCACCGAATTCTAGACGCTTCGCGTATCCCCACCAGCCCGTCCAGAAACGACGCCCAGGCGAGTAGAGGGTCGTCCTGAGGGGCTTTTCGGCGTCTTGGGTGCCTCGGGGGGGCCTCTGTGGGCCGTTCGGGATCCTCTTTGGGGCCTCCTGGGGGCCTCTTGGGGCCATCTTGGGGCCTTTGGGGGCCTCCTGGGGGGCCTCTTGGGGCCATCTTGGGGCCATCCTGCGGCCTCTTGGGGCATCCTGGGGGCCTCTTGCGGCCATCGTGGAGGAAATCGGCCAAGGAAGTAGGGTTCCTTAATTAGAGCCCCCCCCCAGGAGCTCCACAAATCGCTTCCTGGACCCCTCTTGGATCGCTCTTGGAGCGCTCGCGGCCGCTCTTGGAGCCATCCTGAGGCTCTCTTGGGCCCTTCTTGGAGCTATCTTGAGCCATCTTGGAGCCATCTTGACGCCTCGGATGTGCATCGCAAGCGAAAACGTGAGAACATCAAAACCATTGATTTCCCTAGGGTTTTGAAGCATTTTGGCCTCTTGGATGCATCCTAATGATGCTCTTGTGGGCACTTGGAACCGTCTTGGAGAGTTCTTGGAACGTCTTGGAACATCATGGGGACCATCTTGAGGCATCTTGCGCTATCTTGAGCCATCTTGGAGGGTATCTTAGGCTCCCTGAGGTCCTCTTGGAGCCGTCTTGGGCCATCTTGGGCGCTCCAACGCGCCGCGGAACCCCCTGTCCAGGTCAGTGGGGAGGGGGTAGGGGGAGGGGTAAACCCCTCCCCGAAGGGGAAGAAGGAGGGGTGGAAGAGGAAACGCTCTAAACCACCGACGCCCAGAGGGCTGGTGGGATTTCAGAAAAGTGGCAAATCCCTTGTGTTTTTGGACCCTGACTCCGTCGATCTGCGTGAGGGGTGCTACCGAATTTTAGACATGTGGCAAGTCCTTTGTGTTTTTGGACCCTGACGGCGCCGATCTGCGTGAGGGGGGCTACCGAATTTCAGAAATGTGGCAAATCCCGTATGTTTTTGGACCCAGACCCCGCCGACCTGCGTGAGGGGTGCCAGGAAATTTTAAACATGTTGCAAATCCTTTGTGTTTTTGCGCCCTGGCGGCGCCCATTGGCGTGAAGAGATTAGACAATTTTAGAAGAATGGCACATCCTATGTGTTTTTGGACCCTGACCCTGCCGATCTGCGTGAGGGGTGCCACCGAATTTCAGAAAAGCGGCAAATCCTTTGTGTTTTTGGATCCTGACCCTACGGGTCTGCGTGAGGGGTGCTACAGAATTGTAGACATGTGGCAAATCCCTAATGTTTTTGGACCCTGACGGCGCCGATCTGCGTGAGGGGTGCTGCCGAAATTCAGAAATGTGGCACATCCTTTTTGTTTTTGGACCCTGACCCTGCCGATCTTTGTGAGGGGTGCCGCCCGATTTCAGAAATTTGGCACATCTCTTATGTTTTTGCACCCTGACCCCGCCGATATGCGTGAGGGATGCCACCGAATTTCAGTGGCAAATCCCGTGTGTTTTTGGACCCTGACCCCGCCGATCTGCGCGCGGGGTGTAAAGTTTTACCCACCCCAGCAATTCAGACAATACGATTTGGGCGTGGTAGAGATGCCCGTTTTGGGCCTCCCCCCCTCGCGCGGTCAATCAACAAGGAACAGTAAGCAGCAAGAAGTCCACAAGGAAAAGCAAGCAGCAAGAAGCAGTACTGTAACAGTGGAAACTGGAAGCTGCAACTGGTACAGGAAACTGCGAAGCTTAGCCCTACAGCCGAAGTAGCAAATCCCTTGTGTTGTTGGACCCTGACCCCGCCGATCTGCGTGAGGGGTGTCACCGAATTTAAGAAAAGTTGTAAATCCCTTGTGTTTTTGGACCCTGACTCCGCCGATCTGCGTGAGGGTTGCTACCGAATTTTAGAAATGCGGCAAATCCCTTGTGTTTTTGGACCCTGACCCCGCCGATCTGCGTGAGGGGTGTTTCAGAATTTCAGACAAGTGGCACATCCTTTGTGTTTTTAGACCCGGACCTCGCCGATCTGCGTGAGGGGTGGTTAGGAAATTTCAAAAATGTGACAAATCCTTTGTATTTTTCCACCCTGACGGCGCCGATCTGCGTGAAGGGATTCGAACTTTTTAGAAATGGCAAATCGTTTGTGTTTTTGGATCCTGACCTTGCCGATCTGCGTGAGGGGTGCCACCGAATTTCAGAAAAGCGCCAAATCCTTTTTTTTTGGACCCTGACTCCGCCGATCTGCGTGAGGGGGGCTACCGAATTTCAGAAATCAAATCCCGAGGGTGCGCCGCTGGATCTCCCGAGGGAGGGGGTGAGACACCCCCAGGTCCCCCACCCCTTCCTATCCGTCTCGGGACCCCCCCCCCCTCCCCCCCTTCCCCGATCCGTCGTCGGGACCCCCCCCCCCTCCCCCCCTTTTCCGATCCGTCGTCGGGGACCCCCGCCCCCCTCCCTACCCTTTCACGGGGGGGGGCATCCGACCCCCCCCCCTCCCCCCCTTTCGCCAACGGCGCCCCCTTACTCCGGAAACCCGCCCCCGCCACCCCTTACCCCGAGTCCTCACCCTAACCCAAACCCCCAATCCTGACCCCAACCACTAACCCCAGCCCCAAAGAGTACTCACTACTCATTACTCACTACCCACTACTGACTACTCGATATTCGCTATTCACTTATCACTACCCCCTACTCACTACTCACGAATCACTACTCACTATCCACTACTCCCTACCCACCACCCACTACTCGCTACTCACTACTTCCTACTCCCTACTCCCTCCTCCCTACTCACTATTCACTACTCACTACCCACTACTCAATACTCACGACTCACTAAGCACTACTCCCTACTCCCTACTCAATATTCACTAATCACTACTCATTACCCACTACCCACTATCCACTACTCACTACTCACTACTAACTACTCATTGCCCACAAATCACTACTCACTACCCACTACTCGCTACTCGCTACTCCCTACTCCCTACACATACTGACTACACAGTACTCAGTACTCGCTATTCGCTACTCCCATACTCGCTACTCAATACTCACTACCCACTTCCCGCTACTCACTATTCACTACTCACTACTTACTACTCCCTGCTCACTAGTCACGACATAGTTTCTAGTCACTAGTCACAATTCACTAGTCACTAGTCACTAGTCACTAGTCACTACTCACTACCCACTACTCACCAATCGCTACTCACTACCCACTATTCGCTACCCTGTTCTTACTGCTCACTGCTCACTACTCCCTACTCCCTACTCGCTACTCACTACTCACTACTCACTACTCGCTACTCCCTACTCGTTACTCACTAATCACTACCCACTACTCACTACTGACTACCCTCTAATCACTACTCACTACTCACTACGCCCTACTCGCTCCTCAGTACTCACTACTCGCTACTCCCTACTCGCTACTCACTACCCACTACCCACTGCCACTACCCACTACTTTCTATTCATCACTACTCACTAGTCACTACTCACTACGCACTGCGTACTACTCAGTACTCACTACTCACTATTCGGTACTCACTACTCACTATTCACTACTCACTACTCACTACTCATTACGCACTACGCACTACCCACCACTCACTACTCACTAATCACTACTCGCCACTCACTACTCACTACCCGCTACTCACTACTCACCACTCATTACTCTCTACTCCCTACTCAGTACTCACTACTCGCTACTCGCTACTCACTACTCACTACTCACTACTCGCCAGTCACTACTCACTTCTCAGTACACACTACTCACTATTCACTACTCACTACTCCCCACTCCCTACTCCCTACTCCCTACTCGCCACTCACTACCCACTAGTCACTGCCCAGTACTCACTACTCACTACGCACGAGCTCGCTACTCACTACTCACCACTCCCTACTCCCAACTCCGTACTCCCTACACGAGGGGGGGGGGGTCGAACCCCCCCCCTTCCATCGCCAAGGGGGAGGGGGGGAGGGGGGGGGGCAAGCTAGGTGCGCTCGCGTCATATCTGACGTCCTACCCCTCCCTCCCATCCCTACCATGGCGCTGATTTTCTCTATCCGCGGACGCGTGTCGTAGCGGACCTGTGGCTCCGCGCGCGCGTGCGTAGTGGGTGGTGGTGCGCGTGCGTGCGTGCGTGCGTGTGTGCGTGGTTGTGGTTGTGGTGGTGGTGGTGGTGGTGGTGGTGGTGGTGGTGGTGGTGGTGGTGGTGGTGGTGGTGGTGCTGGTGGTGGTGGTGCTGGTGCTGGTGCTGGTGGTGGTGGTACTGGTGCTGGTGCTGGTGCTGGTTGTGGTGGTGGTAGTGGTGGTGGTGGTGGTGGTGGTGGTGGTGGTGGTGGTGGTGGTGGTGGTGGTGGTGGTGGTGGCTGGTGGTGGTGGTGGTTGGTCCTGGTGCGGGGGGGGTGGGGGGAGGGGGGGGGGAGGGGGGGGGGGGGGGGGGGGGGGGGTGCTGGGGTGTGGTTGTGGTGGTGGTGGTGGTGGTTGTTTGTGGTGGGGTGGTGGTGGTGATGGTGGGCCGGTGCGGCGCGGTGGTGGCGGGCGGATGGGCGCGCGAGAAAGAGGCCCGCGCTGGGGCGAGAACGCCATCCTGAACGACGGAGGCCAAACACCGATCCGAAAATGAGGCCCACGCTGCAGCGGGAGCACGATTCGGAACGAGTCGGGAGCAGAAATGAGGCCGGCGCCTCAACGAGAGCAGCATTTTGGGAAAAAATGACGCCGGCGCCTCAGCGAGAGTCGTTTCCCGGGATTTCCCGGGCATCCTGTGTGTAGAAAAACAGTACGCGGAGGGTGCGCGGCCATCACCCGGACGCCATCAGGGGAAGGATTCGGGAGCAGAAATGAGGCCGGCGCCTCAACGAGAGCAGCATTTTGGGACAAAATGACGCCGGCGCGAGAGCAGCATTTTGGGAAAAAATGACGCCGGCGCCTCAGCGAGAGTCGTTTCCCGGGATTTCCCGGGCATCCTGTGTGCAAAAAAAGAGTACGCGGAGGGTGCGCGGCCATCACCCGGACGCCATCAGGGGAAGAGGGAGAGTATATTCATATTGAGTAATTGTAGAGGGGGGGGTTCTGGACCCCCCCCCTTTGTGGTGTATTCAGGGAGATCAACTGGCGCACTTTCGCAAATCCCGTATGTTTTTGCACCCTGACCCCGCCGATCTGCGTGAGGGGCGCCACCGAATTTCAGTGGCAAATCCCGTGTGTTTTTGGACCCTGACCCCGCCGATCTGCGCGCGGGGTGTAAAGTTTTACCCACCCCAGCAATTCAGACAATACGGTTTGGGCGTGGTAGAGATGCCCGTTTTGGGCCTCCCCCCCTTGCGCGGTCAATCAACAAAGAACAGTAAGCAGCAAAAAGTCCACAAGGAAAAGTAAGCAGCAAGAAACAGTACTGTAACAGTGGAAACTGGAAGCTGCAACTGGTACAGGAAACTGCGAAGCTTAGCCCTACAGCCTGGTGGCCCCGCAAGGGGGCCCGCGGATTCTTTGTTTTGCCGATCGGCGCAGGTCCTCGCACCCCCCCAATGGGGGGCAGATCTTGGCTGTTTTTCGCC
>CAUYUJ010008271.1:12500-41319 GCA_963575745.1 Prorocentrum cordatum | reverse complement strand
CTCCTCCCTCAACCGATTTGCTGCTGCCCGAGGCCTAGACATCACCACGTTGTCTAGCATGCCCCCGGTGTTGCCGATGCGGATGCAGCCGGGCTTGATGCCGCCAACGGTGGCTGGGCCGATCATGCCAACCTCGCTCCCCCTGCTCCCTCCTCCCTCCTCCTCCTCTTTCTCCTCCTCCTTCGTGCATACGAGTCCTCATCATCCTCCTCCGTCTCCTCCTCCTAATCCGCAGCTCCGCCGCCCTTGCTTCTTCATCCTCAGAACGTTGCCGCCTCCTCCTCCTCCTCCTCCTCCTCCTCACATTTCTCCCCCCCAACGTCCACAATCATGTGCGCTCCACCTCCTCCTCAATTCTCTTCCTCTTTCTCCTCCTCATCCTCCTCCTCCTGCTCCTCCTCCTCCTCCTCCTGCTGTTCCTCCTCCTCCTCCTCCTCCTCCTCCTCCTGCTCCTCCTCACGTGCCACATGCTCTTCCGCCCCCATCCGTTCCTCCGTCCCGGAGGAGAGAGGAGGAACGAGGAACCTGCCCGGGGAGCGCCAGGACGGCAGCAAGACTCACCAGGACCCCCTCGTTCTCCTCTCCTCCTTCCCCCTCCTCCTCCTTCCCCCCTCCTCCCCCTTCCCCTCTCCTCATCCCTTCCCCCTCCCCTCGTTCTCCTCTCCTCCTCCTTCCGCCTCTCCTCCTCGCCATCCTCCTCCGTCTGCTGCTCTGCCTCCTTCCCCCCTCCTCCTCCCGCGCGGGGGGGGGTCCGCACCGATGGGCGACGATGACGACGACGACGACGAGCCTCGCGTCATGAGGAGGTGGAGGAGGAGGTGGAGGAGGAGGAGGAGGTCGAGGAGAAGGAGGAATGAGGACGAGGGAGATGGGGCGGCGCGGTGTGGAGGATGAGGACGAGGAGGAAGAGGAGGAGGAGGAGGAGGAGGAGGAGGAGGAGGAGGAGGAGAAGGAGGAGGACGAGGAGGAGGAGGACGGGGAGGACTAGAAGGGAGAAGGAGGGGGAGAAGGAGGACGAGTAGGAGGAGGGGCCTCCCCGATCTCCGCCATCTTTATCAGGCTCCGGGTCTGCTGCTCGGGCACGCCCTCGGCGATGATGGCGATTGTCCTCCAGGGGGTCTTGGGCCCCACGGTCTCTCTCCATCGATCTTCGATCATCGACCCTCGTCCTTCAAACCTCCAGGGGGGGGCGCCACTGGCCATCGCTCGGACGTCCATCCCCTGTGCTTTTCTCGGTTTCGTGCGTGGTTTTTTCGCCAAATGGTCAAGGATGCTCCTCGATGGTCCTCGCCGAAGGAAAAGTGCACACGTCCGAGCGATGCCAAGGCCAGGGCGCCGATGGTCCTGATCTGGGGGAACTTGAGCGCCTCCACGGTGGTCTCGTAGACTGATCGGAACGAGGCGAAGTTGACGATCGGCGGCACGCCGAAGGGGGGAAGTGACAAGGAGGGGCCCGAGCCCCCGTGCCTTCTGAGAACTGCTCTGTCTTAGAAGACGGCTTCACAAAACTTCTCAGCAAGCACGAGGCCTTCCGAGCCCTCTGAGGAGGCCCTCCCCTCGTCACTTCTCCCCCAAGCGCGCGGCCGAGATGAACGTGACCGTGTCCGGGTGCTTCTCGCACGCCTCCTTCGTCGTGGTGTAGACAGGCATGAGGATCTCTTCGGTCCCCCAGTAGAACTTCACGTAGTGGTTCCCGGAAAACGGGAACACCATGGCGGACACCGACGGTGTCTTCCTCTTGCACATGAAGTCGAAGTCGAGCATGCCCTGCACGGCGCGGTTCTGCATGCCGTAGACGATCGCCTTGGTCTCGGGGGTCGCGGTGACGATGGTGTGCTGCTCCCCTGCTGGCGGCGGCGTCTGCTTCTTGCCCTCCTTGCGGGGGCGGGGCAGGACCGCACCACTGCGCCCTGCTTGGCGGCGCGCACAAAGGGGGTCGAGGGAGGGGGGAGGGCTTCTCAGAAGGAGGCTGCTCCTTAGAAGGCGCCGGCCTTACTTCTATATGGACAAGGCCCGCGCCTTCGAAGATGCAGGGGTGGCTTCTGAGAAGCTCTCCCCCCTCCCCGCCCCCCCCCCCTCTGCGCGCGGCTGCCCTGTCGTGCCGACGCCGGCGTTGCGTCCCGGCGCCGCGTGGGCAGTCCACGCCCTGCGCGGCTGCCGCTTTCTGACTCCGCGGGCCGGCCGCCGTCGGCGGCTGCTGGGCCGCCCGCGGCGTGGGACCTGGAGCGCCCGCGCGGGAGCCGCCGCCGAGTCGACGCGGCGCGAGCCTGCCGCTCTCGTCCCTCCTCTTCCCTACTCCTCCCTCCTCCTCCCTCCTCCTCCCCCTCCTCTTCCCTCCTCTTCCCTCCTCCTCCCCCTCTCCTCCTCCTCCCTCCTCCTCCCTCCTCCTCCCTCTCCTCCCTCCTCCTCTCTCCTCCCCTCCTCCTCCTCCTCTCCTCTCCTCCTCCTCCTCCTCCTCCCCTCCCTCCTCCTCCTCCCTTCCTCCCTCCTCCTCCCTCCTCCTCATCCTCCCCCCTCTTCCCTCCTCTTCCCTCCTCCTCCTCCTCCTCCTCCTCCTCCTCCTCCTCCTCCTCCTCCTCCTCCTCCCTCCCTGTCCGCATCAACTTCTGGCGCCCGCGGGCGCAAACGCCTTGCAACGCCAGGACGGGCCGTTGTTCGCAATCGCCGGTCTTCGGGCGCCCTTTCCGGGGTCTGGGGTCACGAAGAGAAGATCCGGGACGAGGCACCTGTGAATTCAGGCACGTCGTACTGGTCCTCGCCCCCATTCAAGATGCGGCCTGGCGGGCGCGCGGGCGCGTGCTCTTTGCCCTTCGGGGCCATCCATTTGTTTCAATTCTATTCGCAGTACTGTCTCGGCTGCGCCCGACAGGCTGAATGAGTTTGCTATCGGCCCGAGTCGGCATTCGATACGTCTCTTCCCTCTCATCCAGTACCGATCAAGGCTGCAGCCTTAAGTTTGCACAACTTCGAAAACGAGACCCCTATGCCCATATTTGGAGTCCCGAAACGGTGCGGTGACTGACCCTGCGGTGACCTCGAAATTCCCCCAAGGCCTCACCGCGCGGTCCACCAAAGCACGGCTTTGGGACCTCGGATGCCCCAGTCGCCCGAGGCGTCCTCGGAGAACGACCCGAGTCCCGATACCGTGCGGTAACCGCCGTCGTCGTCTTCCTCCTCCTCCTCCTCCTCCTCCTCCTCCTCCTCCTCCTCCTCCTCCTCCTCCTCCTCCTCCTCCCTCCTCCTCCTCCTCTCCTCCTCCTCCTCTCCTCCTCCTCCTCCTCCTCCTCCTCCTCCTCCTCCTCCTCCTCCTCCTCCTCCTCCACCGAAGCCCCCAGTGGGACCGACTCACCACACGGTGTGGTCCCCCCCCCCCCCTTTGGGGGGGCCCCCGACCACAGGGCGCTGCCGGGGGCTCTCCGGGGCACGCGTGCGCACCACCCCCGAGAGGCCCGCGGGCGGCGGGCCTTCGCCGGCGCGGCGCCGGCCTGCTCTGCGCACCCGCTGCCCGGGTGCTCGAGGAGGCGGTGCCCTGCGCGCCTCCCGCGCCCCTCTGTCGGGGGCGCGCGAGCGCTTGCCGTCGCCCAGGCGTCCCTTTCCCGTGCACGTGTCGGTTTCGTGCGTTTTTGTTCGTGTGTTTTTTTTCCTCGAGGGTCCAGGATGCTTCTCGATGGCTCTCGCCGAGAAGAAAATGCACGCGTCCGAGCGATGTCAGGAACATGGGCTGGCGATCCGTGGGCTTGGCGCGCGGCCGCCAGATCCAGGGATCGGGGGAGGTGCCCTCCCCAAAATGCGGCCAGGGCCGCCTCGTGCGGCGGCGGAAATCCTAGATGTCCCATGGAAGCTGGACCCGTCGCTAATCCACGCCCCCTTGATCCATGTTTGCGATCGCCTGACTCTGCCCCCGACCAATATTCGCTCCGAGCTGGGCCCCGCCCCCCCCCGTCCCCAGTGCCCATCCTGTCCCGTTCTCCGAGGGGGGGGGCCCAGAGGCTACAGCACTATCAACAGAACGGGTGGGAAGACGATGGCGCTCATGGTGGCGATGGTAGTCACGATGACGATGACGATTGTGCGACTTGCGGACACAGCGGCCATGATGATTCATACGATGAGGCTGGTGATGGTGATGATCATAACCGCACCATCCCAAGTACGCAACGCAGCGGTCATGGAGATGATGGTGATGAAGACGAGTCAGCGGCGCGCCCTGGGGAGACGTGAGAGGGGGCGGGCCTTCTCGGAAGGCTCGCAAAGCGCCCAGCCTTCCGAGAAGTGCCCTGAGCCCTGAGCCTCCCCCGAAGCTGCAGACGACGACTTCTGCGCGGGCGCGGGGGCTTCTGAGAAGCCCCGCCGCCTTCGGACAAGGCATTATCCTTGTCACTCCCCCCCGTCGCGCACCGCCGGAAGAGGATGACCGCACCGAGTCTAGGATTAAATCCGGCCTGTCCTCCTACAGGGGGGGTTTGGATAAAAACTAGAAAGTATTCAAAAAATCCCCAGGAATGGCCAAACCATGCGTTTTAACAAAAGCGTCCCCAGATTACTGTTTGACCATTTTTGAGCTTTCCTCCTGCAGAGGGGCAGGCCCGACTTAGTTCTTGGACGCAGTGGACATGATGACAAGGAGGCGGATGCTGCACGCCGCCGGGCTGCCCCCCCTGCCCCCTGGGAGGCGACCCGCCGCCCCGCCTCTCGGAAGCCCCCCGCCCGCCTGCCGAAGGGGAGGCCTCCGGGCAAAGGGGTGGTATCCAAACCATAACAAAAGCAATACCAACAGCAACCACGACAACAACAACACAAACAACA
Organism: Prorocentrum cordatum; assembly: GCA_963575745.1. Classification (NCBI taxonomy): domain Eukaryota; class Dinophyceae; order Prorocentrales; family Prorocentraceae; genus Prorocentrum; species Prorocentrum cordatum. The sequence goes on along the minus strand of CAUYUJ010008271.1, from coordinate 36,513 downwards.
ACAACAACAACAACAACAACAACAACAACAACAACAACAACAACAACAACAACAACAACAACAACAACAACAACAACAGCAACAACAACAACAACAACAACAACAACAACAACACCAACAACAACAACAACACCAACAACACCACCAACAACAACAACAACCACAACAACAACAGCAACAACAACAACAACACCAATAACAACAACATCAACAACAACAGCAACAACATCAGCAACAACAACACCAACATCAACAACAACAACAACATCAACAACAACAACAACAACAACATCAGCAACAACAACACCAACATCAACAACAACAGCAACAACAACAAGGGAACGCCTGCTGTCTAAGCCACTTCCAATGGTACGCAGGGTTTCTGACGCGCCTCTCTGGGGAAAGGGGGGGGGGGACGAGCACCGGCACCGCATCTCACCGCACCGGCCTCAGGCAGGAATTCATTTGATTGCCTGGCCCCGTCGACGAGGCTGAGGCACCTACAAACGCCCAAACCTTCCAGGCCATGTCGTCCCCTCGCAAGCTCAGCATCGACTGCACCCTTCGTACAGAATCCCTACTGAGGAACCTGTAACGAAAACTCCTTACTAAGGGAACCTCAGTGAGGGATCCCGACTAAGGAATTGATTCTTAATAAAGAACCAGTACTAATTGGAACCTGAATCAGAAATCCCTCCTAGGGAAGCCGAAGTGAAGAATCCTTACTAACCGATTCTGAATAAGGCATCCCTCCTAAAAATCCTTTAGCACAGGATCCTGAACAAGATAACCGTAATATGGAATCCCGACTGGGGGAACCTGAATAAATAATCTTTCCCACAGGAACTTAATAAGACATCCCCACGATGGAAGTGAAGAGCCCTTACTAAAGGAACCTTGAAACGAAATCCATACTAAGGAACCCTTCGTAGAGAACCCGCACGAACGAAACATTACTAAGGCATCCTTACTCAGGTAACCTCAAAGAGGAATCCTTGCTAAGGAAATCTTTGTCGGAAACCCCTGCGAAGCATCCCTTAATGAAGAATCCTTCCTAAAAGAACCTTAGTACATAGTCTTCATGAAGGGAACCATAAAGCGGAATCTGGACTACGGAACCCAGAGTAAATAGTCCTTCCTACGAGAACCTTAATAATGATCCCCTCTTTCTAAGGAACTCTTTATTCAGGAATCATATTCAGGCACCCTGAATACAGAGTCCTTACGAAAGAACCCGTATTAAATAGTGCTTCGTAAGGACACCTTGGCCATACATCCCTACTAGGGAACCCTTACTGCGGAATCCATGATCATGATATTGATAACTAATCCCTGCTACAGAACCTGTTTTAAAGAATCCTGACCCGGAGAAAATAAATACGGAATCCTTACCAAAAACCCTTTGTACAGAGTCCTTACTACAAAAAAACATCCCTTTGTGTAAATTCCGTACTAACTAAGGAACCCTTGCTAAAGAGTGCTCACGGAGGGCCGTAAAGACTCTGTAACAAGGAAATATGTGTACAGAGTACTTACCAGAATTACCAAGCCACCGCATTCAACACCCTCAATCCCACCATTAGCATCACCACCATCATTATCGCCAAGACATTACCATAACACTCGCAATCCGCATCAGCAGCGGCATCATCACCAGCATCGCTATCACAATCAGAATCGTCGCCAGCAACAGCAGCATGTGCACAGTCATCAACATTAACATCATCACCATCAACAGAGGCAACGCCATTGTCACCACAACTGTCAGCATCCTCGCTATCATCAAGATCATCAGCAGAATCACCACCAGCAGCAGCATCATCAACAGCATCGCCATCGCCAGCATCATCACAACCACCAGCAGTGTCATCATAAGCATGACCCTCGGCGTCATGGTCATTCTCATTATCATCACGACCACCATCCTGACTACCATCATCAGCATCACTATCATCAACACGATTCAACAACACCAACAGCATCATGATCACCACCACCTCAAGCAAGGACTCAGTGAGAGAGAAGGAAGGCGAGAGAGAGAGAGAGAGAGAAAAAGATAATAGGAACAAAAGACAGCTCGATTCCCACATACATTGCGAAGAGCACTCGAGCGAGAACCTGGCCCCTGAGTAACGACTGGGAACCCTGGAAGTCCTGGAACTTATCACTGTCATGACCTCCAACTCCTCCTCCTCCTCCTCATCTTCCTCCTCCTCCTGCTCCTCCCCCTCCCCCTCCTCCTCCTCCTCCCCCTCCTCCTCCTCCTCCCCCTTATTCTCTTCCCGTTCGGTCCTCCTCCCCCTGCTCCTGGAGGCCTCCCCTCCGCCTCCCTCGACCTCCTCCCTCCCTTCTCCCCCTTCCTCCCCAGACATCCGGCCGCTCCAATTCTTTCGATGCGTGGGCCCTGGAGGTCTGGACCACTTCCCTCGGGCCGGTTTTTCGTCCTGCGTGCCCCGGGAGGCCGAACGCTGCCAAACACCCGCCGATCTAACTTTCTAGTGCCTCAGATCTCTGGGTCGTCATGACTCCTTGCTCCTCGAATTTCTGAGCCATCTTTGGCGGCGCACACGAGGGGGTACTGGTGTGAACTGGTGACTTGCGTTGACTTGTAAGGTAGTTGTAACGTAGTTGTAAGGTAGTTGCAACGTAGTTGCAAGTCAGATGACTGCTTACACATTCTCATAACCAGCATTAGTGCCTTAGCAACTCGCATAACATTTTCAAAGTTTGGGTGCATTTATCCAGAGTTACCTCAACTTACAAGTCGGCGGGGGCGGGGGGGGGGATGGTGAAGTGCAATCATGTAAAAACGGATTTTCAGTCATGTTAAAAAGCGCGCGCGGTTATGTTGGACAACAAGAAGCAATTTCGCTGGCCATATTTCTCTTACCGCGACCCTCGGCACTTGTTTTTTCCGATATTGCCAATCATTCGCGGAAGACGTTTCAGTATTCTACACTTTGTCATGCGGGTCGACAATCAGCTGCATTGAAATGCATCGCTTAGAGGATATTGTGCCAAATTGGCAGGCATACGTTTGGAACGCACCTAGCGCGCGCGAAGTGCACCTATCCGACGCGAGGATATCCGAGCACTGCAACAGCGCCCGTGTATACCAACACTTGGCATGCAACATGTTGCACTATGTAGATTTGCACACGACGCAGCCTGGGCAGAGGGATTCCCGATATGGGCGCAATGAATTTACAAGCGGTTTCGGCCACGTCGACAATCCATGTTGCGCGTGTTCTTTGATGTGAGATGCGTTTCGGGCTCGAGCTGCGTGCGTGCGAGGAAGATATTGTTATCGTGGGTTTATATTACACACAGAATGCAGACTTTGTATTCTCGACGCTTTGCGTATATCCCCACCATCCCATCCAGAAATTTTGCCCAGGCGAGTTGAGGTGATGAGGGAAGTGTGGGAAAAAAGAGGGGACAGCCAAACGGTTCGAAGGAGGATTATGATAAGGATGACGACGGATGGATGGATGATGGATGAGGGAGAAGGATGCGAAATCGTGTAGAAAGAGGAGGAGGAGGAGGGCAAAGAGAAATGATAGCGAGCAAAAGGGAGAGTGGCAATCTTGCATATCATATGCGGAATACGTTTCATTATTATGCACTGTGTCATGTGGGTCGACAATCAGCTGCATTGAAATGCATCGCTTTGAGGATAGTTGTGCCATAGTGGCAGGCATACGTTCCGAACGCACCTAGCGCGCGTGAAGCGCACCTATCTGACGCGATGATTTCCGACCATCGCAACAGCGCCCATGTACACCAACACTTGGCATGCAATACGTTGCACCATGTAAATTTGCAAATGGTGCAGCCTGGGCAGAGGGATTTCCGATATGGGTGCAATGAATTTGCAGGTGGTTTCCACCACGTCGACATTCCATGTTGCGCGTGTTCTTTGCTTTGCATAGAGGCGTTTCGGGCTCGAGCTGTGTTCGTGCGAGGACGATATTGTTGTCGTTGATTTATATTGCACACAATGCAGAATTTGTATTGTTGACGCTTTGCGTGTATCCCCACCATGCCCATCCAGAAACTACGCCCAGGCGAGTTGAGGTGATGAGGGAAGGGTAGGAACAAAGAGGGTACAGCCAAACGGTTCGAAGGATGGGGCAGCTTGGAAGCCATATTGAGCGATATTGCGCTATATCGGGCCATTTGAAGCCGCCATGGGCCCTGTGAGGCCGTCTTGGAGCCATCTTGGGCGACGCGCTACCCTCTGACACATCGTGGGGCGCCCCGTCCAGGTCCATGTATATGAGGGAGAGTGGCAAACCCATCCCCGAAGGGGAAGAAGGGGTTTGGAAAAGGGATCTCCCATGACCTTTACGGCCCACAGAGGGCTGCTGGGATTCTGCAGAGTTGAACGATTACATCATGGGCCGCATCAAGATGCATCGCGATGGCCTGCTGGCTCCGATCACCGCTTGGAAGGATTGCATCGATCGGCTTATTGCGGACAAGGTGGCCAACAAGGTCATTTGCCTGCCTGAGGAGTTCCTCATTCACCCTTCGAACCGCTCGGGGCTTGGCGTCAATGCATACAACGTGCACCGCGTCGGCGCGATGCTCAAGCAGATCGGCGTGGACCCTGCAGAGCTCGAGAAGGGTGTGGCTTTCGAGCGCATGCCCATGGATCCGATGAGGTCCAGCCAGGTGGCTTTCAATGAGAAGCTCATTTCTGCCAGCAAGGGCATGTTGGCGCCAGCGTCGGGCAGCGAGCGGTTCCTCTCTGTTGGCACAGGCCACACAACGCAGTTTTTCAAGGCCGCGAAGTTCGGGTGCGCAACTTCGGAGCCGAGTTTGGCTGATTCGGCGTCGGGCGGCAAGTTGAACGCCGAGGGTTTGTGCAGGGACCCGCGTTTCAAGAATGCCATCACCAAGGGGTGGCTCTGGACAATTGTGCCGTGGCAGGCAGAGGTCACATGGCCGCACCTTCCAGACTTGGCGCAGCGTGCTCTGAATGCGAGCAACAACGTTGCTAGCTTGATGTCCGAGCTCGAGGTGTGCGTGAGCATTAGCGAGTTTGCCGAGCTTATGCCAGCGGGTTCTTCATTCAGCTCGTGCGTGGAGGCAGTCAAGATGAACCAGCCCCCGTGCCAGGCAGGCAGCTCGCAACATGCTTCGTCTGACATTCCCGCCAATGCGCCAGCATCGCCCTGATGCGGGCGCATTGCGCGCGGCGCAGGCGCGCGCGCCCGCAGCATGAAATGCACATTTTGTTTATATAGTTGTACATGCACATGTACTGATACATGTATATACATATACTTTCGATTGTTTACATACATAAAAATGTGTTTATATACATGTACGTATACACGCATATTGCGTGTATGTAATTTTCATGTTATCCATACACATGTATGTATGTATGTATGCACATAATTATACATGTATGCTTACCTGTACAGAGATTTCAGATGTACACGTCTACACGTTGTTCTGGTTCGTTATGTGCGCTGCGAGGGGGCGGGCGCGCCTGCGCCACGCAGGGCATTCAGGGGTTTGCATCTCTGCCGACAGGGTTACATCGAGAAGATTGGCAAGCTTGCTACGCACTGCGGCGGCGGGAAGGGCGTGCCCCTCGTGCGGTTCATGGACCGTTTTGGCAAGACGTATGGTGCGAACAAAAAGCTCGGCGAGGATTTCATTACTGCAGTCGTTGACCTGCATCTCAGTGACCTCGAGCCGTGCACTTGGATTCGGGTCGCGGCGCTTCTATCGAACCTGGCGTCCGATAAGGTGATTGACGGCGTAGCAAGATTGCTGCTCCCCAGCGACATTGACAAGCTGAAAGGGAAAGCTTTCAAGAGCAAGGCCATATCGCTCGACGGGGATCTCGGGAAATGCTATCGCCTCGCGGGCGCTCTTCGCGCCTCTGGAAAAATCGACACAGAGCAGGAGGACGAGTTGATCGGGCAGTTCTTTACGCGGTCTCTGTTGCACTTGGTGCAGAAGGACAAGGTCGGACCAGAGAGGATCGCTCGTAAGGGCCAGGAGGAGATCATCGGTCTGTTCGTGTCTGAGGCCATTGCCATGACTGGTGACTACACCACCGAGGTTGACCCAGACGGCAAGTGGAAGTCCCTGACTCGTATCGAAGAGGCGCCCGAAGCAGAGGGTTCCCACGCCACGTTGGTGGTGATGACAGAGGCTGACCTGCGCAATCCAGAGCGCATCCTTGCCAACAAGGGCTTCGCCAAAGACGGCGTCGTTTTCGAGCGCGCTGTGGGGCCAGCGGCTGGTCTCTACAAGATTGCAAATTTCAACTCCAGCGAGGTCACTATGGGGCAGTTGTCTGCTTTTGCTGAGCCGACCTTCGATGTGAAGGTCCCCCTTGCACAGTTCATTAAGGAGTGGGGCTCGTATAATGGTAAAATCCCATATGCTGTGCCAACTTCCATCAGCAAGTGCGCGACAGCGCATGCCAGCATGAAGATTGATGATGCGCGATGCACGGTCTTCAAAGCGCTGAAGGAGTTCGAGGCGAATGCCAGGGAGGCACATGGCGCGACCTTGCAGTACGGCCTGACACCCAACGTCGTCGTTGCTGCAGAGAAGATCGAAAAGGGTAGGCTCGTACTTGCACCGTTCTCTGACTTGAACAAGGTCAGGCCCGAAGAGTCACAGGGCGCAGCCCAGATAAAGTGCGGGCCCAACGTGTTCTACGTGTCGCCGCCCGCGAGGGCGACCGACCAGAAGAAAGTGAACGACAAAGATGTGTTCTATGTTCCGTACTGGTGGGTTCGCGAGACAGACAAGGAGGACCAGGCAAACGTTGCCCTCGTTCAGCAGAACACGGTTCACATTACTTTCAAGGCATACAAAAACACGAGAGTGATTCAGCCGTTTGAGAAGTTGCTCATCTACAAAGCCAAAGCACAGCATGTGCCTCTGCAGACTGCTAAAAGGGTCAAGCGTGAGGAGGCCCCTGATGGTCAGAAAGGGCGCGGTGCAGATTCAAAGAAAAGGTCCAGGGCGTGATCGCCTATGCAATGGATATGGTTCCATTGCGCGCCAGCGCACGTGGGCGCGCGCACGGGCGCTCGCCCCGCGCGCGCTCGTCATGCGGGCATCGCATTTCCAGGCATGCGATACAGCGTCGCGCGCCACGCGCGCGTCCAGCATTGCGCGTACACGTGTCATATTTGCATTGGTATCGCATCTTGTCCCGCCCCTTCGGGCGCACGGCGGCTGTTGTGAGGCGCACGACGCCGTCGCTATGAGGCTTGTTTTCATTATATCACGCGAGAGTGGCGCATTCGCGCTGGGCACAGGATTCTGACCATTAGCGGGCAGTGCAAGATAACGCACCCATGTCATCATGCACGTCTCGTTTGTGCAATTCCACATTAACCACAATTCTTGTAGTCCTTGTCCACATCATATCTCTCTCTCTCTCTGCCCCCCGCCCTCCACCAAGGTCTGGTCTGGCATGGCATGGCATGGTCGGGTCTGGTCTGGTTTGGTATGGCCTCCCTTAATATATTGCGATATATGTAGCGCAAACTCTCTCTCTCTCTCTCTCTCTCTCTCTCTCTCTCTCTCTCTCCCCCCCCCGCCCCTCGCTCTTCATATCTCTCCATCTATATATCTCGTTCCATCCTGCCGACGTTCCTTCCGTACGTCTCTATATATATATCCATATATATCCCTCTCTATCTCTCTCTCTCTCTCTCTCCTCTCTCTCTCTCTCTCTCTATCTCTCTTTCTCCATATACCCCCCGATCTCTCTCTCTCTCTCTCTCTCTCTCTCTTCCAGCTGGAGCTCCCCTCCCATGTCTTGCGACATCGCAGGTGTCGTCGCCGCCGTCTTACCTGCTCCCTCGCCGCATGCGTTTGATTGCACTTATCCCCTTGTCCACTTCCCAACTGCGCGTGCGCATCCCATTGCACTTGCGCTATCCGCAGTTGTCTCGTATCGAGTCCAGCACTTGATATCCCGACACTGTCCAATCACATGTTTGCCCCGCTGTCAGTCGGATGGCGGCTTGAGGTCACAATAGGGGAGTGCATCTGGGCCCCTAGGAAAGTCCAGAAATGCAATGGCGCCACATATGCCCTGATGCAGCCTTACGATTTCTCGTTGATCAAAGCGTTCATGCAGAATTCGGTGGAGGCATGCCCGAAGTCGACGAGCAGGCCGTCGCTGGCCAACACGCCAGGGTACAAGGCACTTCTTGCTGCGAGGGGGGGCGAGGTCAAGCCCAGGCGAAGGTTGTTTGCTCAGCGGAGCAGTCCTAAGAGGAAGCCCAAAAGGCGATCACAGAAGGAGATCAAGGAGCAGAAGGATGGCCCTCCAATCCCTATCGAGGTCCGCTTGCCTGCTGTTGTACTTGATGATGGGTCGAAGTTCGAGGAGTGCACTGTGCAGATGTTGAAACGCTGGAAAAGCACGGACGGCGTTTGGGTGAACGCTAGCGATGATAGCATTTGTCATGCTGTGCAGTTCGTTGCCGCACATGGCATAACCGTGAACATGCTGATGACAAAGAGGGCCTACAAGAGGGCCACGGACTCAGACGCTGACGCATGCAGTGAGAGTAGTGCAGGTGCGCGTGATGGCGCAAGTGAGCAGAATGAGGGATGAGGGTGCACGGCAGCAGGGTAGTTGCGAGTAGGTTAGGTCTCGCGGTATCATGACCGTTGTTGGGCAGCCAACTCGTGCGCCACATAGCGCATCCGTCTTAAATGTGATCGTATATGCGTGCATTGTTGTCTTCATCGGTTGTGCTCGCAGTCATGGTTGCATATCGGTGCACGTCAATTTATGCATAGGTGTGCACACTGTACGTTGCAATTGCACGGTGCCTTCAGCTGCCGCCTCGTCGCGCGTAGCCGTTTGTGCTTCAGGCGGCCGCGTGCCTCGCGGGGTGTCGCTGCCTCGGCAGCGTGGCCCCGCCGCCGCCCATGTCGAGCATCGCGAGGAGCATGCTCAGCGGCCCCCAGGCGCCGCAGGGCGCTGCTGCCCAGGCGCCGTCGGGGGACATGATGGGTCACAATCACATTGGATGGCGAGATCCGCTTTCCGTGCCTGCCGAGCCCAAGACGGAACGACACGACAGCGACGACGACGACGACGACGACGACGCATTTGTTGGACTTGAAACCGAAACGGCGGCGGATACGGATAGCGGATCTCGCAACCAACCAACCAACCCTAACCGCATTCGATTTTACACCAAACTTGTAACGCGTCGCATTGGGCATTCGTTGCACCATCGCAAAGTCGACGGCGACAACGCCGACGACAGAGACTACGACGACGACGACGACGGCGACGACGACGACGACGACGACGACGACGACGACGACGACGACGACGATAACGACGACGACGACGATAGCGGGGACCTAATCGACCCCAATCGTATCTGCCGAGCCCAAGACGGGACGAGGCGACGACGACGGCGACGACGACGACGACGACGACGACGACGACGACCTCGGTTTCTTGAACGAGTGCCCATGCTAGGTCTAGCCCTGGGGACTTCGTGGTAGGGGGCCCTGAGGCCCCCTACCGCCACCTTCGGCCCATGGTAGGGGGCCATGAGGCCCCCTACCACCCGTGGATTGGACCCCAAAACTCCGGAGAATTTGATGTTTTTGGACGCCCTCCAGAGGACGACGCCCTGGACACCGAGGGCTCCGCGGCCAAGCGTGCCAAGGTCGAGGGCCGTCGCCAGACCGCTGAGTGCCAGCAGCAGCTCAACGCGGTGGAGGCCAGGAAGGGCGAGCGCCAGGCGAGGTTCGTCGACTCCCTGGCCATTCGGCGGCTGGAGGGCGCCCAGACGGCCGAGCACGATGACCTGGTGCAGTCCCTGCAGGGGGTCTGGTACAAGACTGGTCACGTGAACAACTCGCCGATCTGGCGGCAGGAGCCTGCAGCGGATGCAGAAGCGCCCAACGCCAGCGAGCTGTTCCTCTTCTACGTGGTGGACGATGTCAAGAAGATTGGCAAGTGGCTGGTTTCGAGCACGCTGGACGTCGCGTCCGCCATCGGCTACCCCGACGGCTGCATCTACGCCAACGGCGACGGGGACCCGAAGGAGTGGCCGACCTCGCTTTGCGCGGTGAGCGCCGACCCGAAATCGCAACGCTCGCCCCGCTGATCCGTGGAGTGACCGATTATCGTTTGTTTCTGGTTTATTTTCGGGTCGGGGTTCATGAGGCCCGAGGTCTTGATGCATGAAACTTTCGACATGGGCCTCGTGGGCCCGATTGGTCACTCCATGGGGGCGGGGCGTGCGTTGCGACTGGGTGCGTCGCCCCAGGGGATGTGCGACGACGCCCTTCCCTACCTGGACATCATGCCCTACGCTGAGTTCCTCGAGAAGGCGCTGGAGGAGAAGTCAGGCGTGGACGCCGTGGGCGACACCGCCCCGCGCGCCGACAGCGCGCCCGTCGCCAGCGCCGACGCCAAAGCCGTCCCGCGCGCCGACGGCAAGGTTCCGAGGCCGCCGTCGACACCTCCGCCGCAGCCCCCCGCGCCGCCGCCGCCAATCCAAATGGCTGGGCCCGACCACCGCTACAACGACAGCGGGGGGCAGGTGCGGAGCGGGTGGAGCGCGAGGCTGATGAGGATGGCTGACCACTGGGCGAACAGGAATTGGCAGGCGCTCGAGTTGATCATCGAGGGCACGAAGGTCGGTGAGATCGCGGCTGGCTCGGGCTACTGGTACGAGCGCTCCCAGGAGGTCTTCGACGCGTACGAGAAGGGAGACTGGGCCACGTGCGATTCGCTCTTGGAGGCGGCTCGCGTCAGGTTCGACAGCATCACGACGACCAAGGGCAAGGGCAAGAATCGGTATCCAATGAGCTAGGTGCTGCATCAGGCAGCCGAGATTTTGTGTGCGCGCACGCCTGGCCCGCCTGGTGAGGGGGTCGGCGCCGCAGCTGTGGGCGAGCCACGGCAGCTGCCAGCCTAGTGAGAACACAATTCGCGCCGCGAGAGATGCAGCACCCAAAAGTGTGATCACACTTTTGGGTGGTGAAACTCCGCGCGCAAAAGTGTTATCACAATTTAAGGTGCTACTTTTCATCACCCAAAAGTGTGATCACACTTTCTGGCGCGCATTTCTTGGACGAAGAAGTGTGATCACACTTTATCGCGCACTTAGCCTTTCAGCCCCCGAGGGGGCATAAGAGCCCCATCTTGCTCGGTCAGACGCCACCGAGGCGCTGCAAAGGCGTCGCATCGGCCTCCTGACTGGGACAGTCCGCTGCGGGCAGCGCTCCGCTGAGTCGCGCTGGTCCGCCGCGGAGCGCCAAAATGTATCCATTCTCTCTGCCGCGGGAGGGGGGCGTGCGATTACCATGATTGCTAATTTGGTTGTGATTGCACCTGATGTGCACGCCCATTCATGCGATATCGCGTTCTGGACATGCGGGGTCCGCAGGGGTTGGCACCATGATAGGGCATGGTTGCACCGAGTGCAGTTGCATGCATGTTGATGTCCGCTCTCTGTTCGATTGGCCCTCGCCTCCCTCCCCCCCCTGCATTTTCATGCAGACCTGCATCCACCAGAGTTGCACCCACCAGGTATGCATCCATGCAATCTCCGACGCCCCATTGTTCCCTGTGTGCCCCCATTCGCCCCACCGCACCTCCCTGCGCCACCCTCAGCCCCCTCCTCCGCAGCCGTTTTGGCTTAGCTCCTAGGCCAGCGCCTAGGCCAACCCCAGCGCCTACACCAGCGCATCCATACACCAGCGCCTACACCAGCGCATCCATATACAGCTCCGATGCCGCCTAAGCAAACCCGCCGCGAGCAGCTACTGGCGGCGAAGGTCGCGGCGTTGAAGGCCGAGAACTCCGCCATCAGAGAGGTCGCCAGGGGGTTCAAGCGAGATGCCGCGCGGGCGGCGAACCAGCTGAGGGCGACGGCGGCTCGCCTTGACCTCGTGGCGAACACCGACGTGGGCCCGCTGGCGATGCATGCCAAGGCGCAGGCAAAGATAGCAGCCAGGGCGGCTCAGGCAGCAGGAGCAGCGCCGCCACCGCCACCAGCAGCAAGGGCAGGAGCAGCTAAAAAAGGACCGCCACCAGCAGCGGCAAAACCACCACCAGCAGCCAGAGCAGCCGCGGCAGCTGCAGCAGCAGCGCCGCCGCCAGCAGCCAACGCAGGACCGCCACCACCAGCAGCAGCAGGAGCAGCAGCCGCAGCTAAAGCAGGACAGCGCCCGCTCGTGATCGCCGCGGACTATGTCCCGCCGTGCAATCGGGGCCCAGCGGACAGGCCATACTCGCCGCCGATCCGTCATGGAGGCCGCCCGTCCTCCGACTCCGAGTCCAGTTCCGAGTCCAGTTAGGCACTGAGCCACGTTGGGCACTGAGCTGCCGCCGTAGGGCGCCAACGATACACGACGACGACGACGACGACGACGACGACGACGACGACGACGACGACCTCGGTCTCTTGAACGAGTGCCCATGCTAGTTCTAGCCCTGGGGACTTCATTGGGGGGGGCCATGCCACCACCTTCGGCCCACAGGGGGCCATGGGGCCCCCTACCACCCGTGGATTGGACCCAAAAACTCCGGAGAATTTGATGATTTTGGCCGCCGCCGCCGCCGCCGCCGACGACGACGACGACGACGACGATGTGAATGCGTGTGCTCTTCACCATTCTGGCGTTTGGCCAGTGCGAGTTTCAGCACGCGCGTCGGTGGACGATGCCCTCTTCCGCGCTGACTTCTGCGAGCGGTGCGCTCGAACCATCTTCCCTCTCATCTTTGCCCAGTGCTTTGCGTTGCTGCTCATGCGCATGTTATTGTCACTCCCACCCAGCCTGTCCTGAGAAGTCAAGCTGGCCACCCCGTTCTCACGTTATTGCCTGCGCGAACGCGCATGTTGTCAGCCTGCGCGAACGCGCATGTTGTCATTCGTTGCCGCCGATGTGCTGCCATGATTTGCTCAAGCCCTGAGGGCTGCGCGTGCTGTATCTGGTTGTCGTACTGTCCGATTTCACCATACTGCACTCATGGCAAGCATTGATGACATCAAGCGTGACATTCAGGATTTTTCTGCTTTGCTCGCTAAGCGCGACAACCCTGATCTGCAGGAGAAGTTGTCTTCATCCCTATGCGTTCGGATTGCGAGCTTGCCCTGCTTGTCAGCCCAAGATGCGATTGACCTCACTGACCGTGTGGAGCAGATGTGCACTGTAAAAAACGTGAGGGATGCAGTGTTGACTGCAATCGATTGCAAGGTAGCAGCTGTTGTCGTACCCACAGGTGCGCCAGAGAGTGCAGATATTGCCACGCAGTCGTTGACTCATTTATACAATTATCTTACGGCAAAAGATTGGGCAGTTCTCGAGGACTTCAGGGCATCCGAGACCAAAAAAATCAATGTGATCTCAACGCGATTGCACCGCTTGGGGCTCACGCATCCAGGGCACGATAAGTGCATCAAATGGGCTGTTGTTGTATTGCTCCACTGCGAGCACGCGCACATGAAGCACTGGCCGAGTTACCATAGCATTTACAACACGTTCCGTGATATCGTTTCGTATATGAAGGATACGGCAGGGCCGTTCACAAGGTCACGTATCCTCGCATATCCCGAGAGCCCCTCGAGTTTACCAGCGTCGGTTTTCAATGCAGCTTATGACGCCGACGACCCGCCTGTGGAAAAGTTCATCGACTCGTACATCACACTTGGGAAGCATGTACCCTTGCGTTCTGACAGCAAGTTGTTGACTAATGAACGGGCTGGCCCTTGGGGCACTCACGGTGCCGTTGGGGGCAATCGTGGTGGCAAACATGGGCCGTGCTCCATCGAGCAGTTGGCTGCGCATGTCTGCGACGTGTACGAGTCGAGGAAGTCATCAGGCAGCGTGGTGCCGCACGTGCCAATGACGTCGTTCAAGCCTTCGCCCAAGACCGTTCCGCCTAAGACTGCTGCGCATGACAGCGCAGGTGAGCCCGCGGCAACCCCCCTCGCCATGGTCGATGCGGCGGCGGCGCCCGCTGTCGGGGCAGCGCCCGCTGACGTCGGCGCCGAAACAGCAGCGGCTGCTACAGATGGTGATCGGGTGGACCAGGAAACTTATGAGGAGAAGGCGTTCAATGCCTTGAAGGGCAAGTCCAAGAAGAAGGGGAAGGCTGTTGGCAAGAAGCCTGCTGTGGCACCTGGAGTTGCTAAAAAGCCCGTCGGGTCGCCCGCGCTCAAGAGGCCCGCAGGCTATAGTGCTGCTAAAGTAGTTGAGTTCAAGGTGTTGTTTGGACCAGAGGACCGCCAGACGTCTTGCAACGCGTATGCTTCTAAGTGGTACGGCAGGGCGCTCACGTGGTCCAAACACAACGGCCGCAACGAGAAGCAGCAGCTCACGTTTGCCAGGGATACGTACAGGCAGGCAAGCGAGCTTTGGAAATCCAAACAGCATGATTGAGTTATGTGATGTTGCATCCCAGTTTTGGCGTTGATGCATAGGATTGGCAGGTTGCTATTGCACCGCGTGCGAATAGATGGGGTGCCCTGTTAGCCGCTCGCATCATTTGCAGTTCGGGGAAGGAGGTTCGAGCAGAGAGGCCGACGAAGACATGTCCCTTGCAAAATAAACCATGCACAGTAAGAAACCCCCCTTGGAACTCAGCGCGCCATCCCCGTGAGCATCGGTGCACCTGGCGTGCAGATTTCGCTGGCATTATACGTGATCTGCTGCAGGACACCTGCAGGGATTGCATCACGCGCGGGGTGTGCTTTAATGCCAGCTCCAGGGGAGGGAGGGGGCTGCACTTTCACGCTGACGTTCGCTTTATGTTTGCATTCATTGAAGGTTTGAGTATGTATGTCGTGTATATAGACGCTCAGGTGCGGCTGTATATGTATATATATACACACACACACGTCTATGCATCTCTACATGCGAATGCCGACATGGTACATATGAATATGATTATACACGTATACATTTCCGCGTGGGATGCTGGGCACCATTTGGCGCGAAAGTTCGGACTTCGCCGATGCACTGTGCACGGAAGAAGGGTGTGCAAGAGCATTGAGTGCCATTGCGGTTGTGAGGAGATTGAGTAAGAGAAGGGCGACGTGCGAACGGGCTTGCACGATGATGCAGCGCGCGCGCAGCCGATTGCTGTCAGGATTCGTGCCTGTATGTTGACGTGGCAGCGCGCAACGTAATATGTCGGGTATGTTGTCATGGGCGCATGGCTTGGGGTGCGCGGGGTGGTAGCGGGATGCATGCATGATTGCAAGTGCAGGGCCATCCGTCTTGCCCGCACGACTGCCTGGAAATATGAATGCGCGCTGGCATGTCGGGGGGTGCGCAGGGGTGCATTTATGGCTGGAAGCGGGCAGTATTGTTTGCAGGTATTTGCATGGGGTTCGCGCGCTGTGCAGGGGGCACATTGGCGAGATACGTGTCAGACCCGACGTAGACATATGTTCGGGCGCGCGCTGGCGGATAAACGTGGCATTAGGCTCATCATCTGCCTTTGGCGCGCGCAACGGGAGTTTATATCATGCAGGGGCGCCTGCACTTTCAGATTGCGTTCAGGGCGCGCAGGCGCCAGTGCAAACGTTCCCACGCAGTGCTGTCCAGCATGCGTGATTCGCAGCTGCCATTTGGGCTCAAAGCTGCGTCGTTCGCTGCGCGGACAGCGTGGCTGCCGCGCCATGAGCGGCGAGAAGGATGCAAAGTATCGCAGGATAGAGTCTTTGAGGCGGAAATGCCCTCATATGTCTGCCACTGCGTTGTCGGCACTTTTGGATGGAACCCAATACGAGCCTTTCACTGCGTCTCGGAGGGAAATCCGTGACGCCAGGGATGCTGTTATGAATCAGCAAACGCAGTATGGCGCGCTGTTTGGCGAGATTGAATGCAATGCCAGCCCGTCCCCGATGAGGTTTACTGTTGCGAACTTGCCTGCGCTGTTATGCGTTGCTTTCTCACAGTGCGAAAGCTGGCGGGACCTCATCAACAGAACCTTGGCGACGAAGCCGAGCACGTTCGACAGACCATGGTCTTTGATCATGTACGGCGACGAAGTGACGCCTGGCAATCAATTGTCGCCTGACAACGCAAGGAAAATGTGGATATTCTACGCTTCATTTTTGGAGTTGGGGCCCGAAGTGCTTTCGCAAGAGGATGCGTGGTTTTGTTTAGCAGCCTTGCGGTCAAAACGGGTGTGCGATATCCACGCAGGCGTTGCACAAGCTTTCAAGCTGCTTGTGAAACATTTGTTTTGTAACCCACAATGTTCTCTCCAAACGACTGGCATTTCGCTGAGTCCCTCGATCAGAATATTTTGCAAACTCGGAATGGTTCTGCAAGACGGAGGGGCTCAGAAATTGATTTGGTTGATTAAAGGTGATGCTGGTACAAAGTGCTGCATGCTGTGCCGCAACGTCATTGCGATGGATAGCTCTCTGCAGGACGAAGACGGGTTAACCTTGATGCGGGCAGATGTCATGCGCGAGCGCGACATTGATTTCGCCACGAACGACGACATCAGAGGGAGTGTTCGCAGATTGGCTGCGCATCGCGCCACAGACAGCAACGCTGACTTCAAGACTTGCAGGGGGGGGGGCTGCAAATGCCTGGCGCTTCGCATATCCCACTAACCCATCCAGAAACGGTGCCCAGGCGAGTTGAGGTGATGATGCCGAACCGTTTACTGCCACTGCTGCTGCTACTGTTATATACTGCTACTGTTAGTGCTATTGCTACTGCTACTGTTACTGTCACGGCCACTGCTACTGCGACTGCGACTGCTACTGCTGCTGCAACTGCGGCTGCTAGTAGTAGTAGTATTACTACTACTACTACTACTACTACTACTACTACTACTACTACTACTACTACTGCTACTAAGGCTACTACTACTACTACTACTACTACTACTACCACTACTACTACTAACTACTACTACTACTACTACTACTACTACTACTACTACTACTATACTAGTACTACTACTACTGCTGCTGCTGCTGCTGCGACGACTGATACTACTACTACTACTAATACTACTACCACTACTACTACTACTACTACTACAACGACTAACACTACGACTACTACTACTACTACTACTACTACTACTACTACTACTACTACTACTACTACCACCGCTACCACTACCACTACCACTACCACTACCACTACCACTACCACTACCACTACCACTACCACTACCACTACCACTACCACTACCACACCTACTACTACTACGAAGAGGATGCATTGCTTTTCGAGAGTGCTTAAACTTGCCTCGTCTGCCTTTTTGGGAAAGCTTTCATGGGGCGCTCTTGAGCGGTAATGGGGCTCCATTGGGTTTCTGTCGGACCCCTCTTACTGGGTCGGATTCGGCCTGCTGCGTTTCTACTGGGTCGGATTATACACAGCGCCCAGATCACCATCACATGGATGATACAAATACTTGCTGTGTTGCTACAGTGTATTATTCAGCCTGCTGCGCCCAGATCACTTATGGAAACGCACGAATCAACGCCGACCTGCTGCGTTGCAATTCTTGCACGCGCACGCTCAATGATTCCCGAAGGGGGACAATGGGGGTTGGAAGAGGTATCTCCCTTGACCGCCTGAGCTCCCCCCTCCCCCCCCCCCTGCCATCCTTCCGTCTCCTCCCCATCCCCCTCCTCATCCTCCTCTTCCTCATCATCCCCCTCCTCATCACCGCTCGCCGCCCTCAATCTCTTCTTGGGGGATGGGGGGGGGGGGGGGGGGGGGGGGGGCATCAAGTGCGCGATTCCCCGCGCTCGTGCGGCGCATCGCCTGTCCTCTGCGCTCGGCGCACCCTGGCGATGTGTTGCGGGCGCGCGGGGTAATCGCTTCCGCAGGATTCGTGAACAGGCGTTCGGTTTCAACCACAATGCAGAGAACATGATGCTCGACCCGCAGCTGGATACCGTCGTTCTTCCAGTGGACCAGTATTGCCACGACTGGATGCATGCATTCTTTATTCGGGGTGTTTTCAACATCACCACATTCCTTTTCCTTGCTGCCTGCAAGAGCGACGGGGTGTCGGACCTGTACGCTAGGTTGCATGAGTACGTCGGGCTATGGTCCTTGCCCCGCGGGGGCATTAGCGGGCGCAACTTGGCGAACCTATTTCTCAAAGGCCGCGAGACGTCCAACGTGAAGGCTAAATCGTTCAAGTGCCAAGCGAGCGAGGCATTGTCATTGCTTCCCGTCATGTACGTGTTTGTTATGAAAATCATTTTGCCCAAAGGGGTTGCTCGAGCGGCGTGCGCCGCCTTCGTTCGCATGTGCGACCTGATATGGTGCATACTTGCAGGGGTTTCAGGCCACGCATCGCCCGCCACTCTCAGGGGGAGGACCAATGATTTCATCGACGCATGTGAAGCAGCAGGGTGGCAGGAGTACATGACCCCCAAATACCATTGGCTGATCCATTTTCCCAGGCACCTGCAAAAATTTCAAACGCTTCTTTCGTGCTTCGTGCACGAGAGAAAACACAAGACGCCGAAGCGCTTTCTCAATGATATCTTGCAGTTGGAAGCTTCAGAGAAGAGCGTGTTGTCTGAGGTTACATGCCTGCACTTGGCAAACCTACAAAGCACCGACGCGTTCGATTTTACGCCGCACCTGATGAAGCCCGAAAGGTCGGCACCAAAGAAAATGCACAGATTCCTGGAGGAGAGGCTTGGCGCCAAGCTCGATCAGGAGTCCGTCACCACGGCCATGGCGGCTCGTTGTTCTTCCTTGACTGTCTGCCATTCTCGGGACATTGTTTTGTTTGCAGTGCCAGGTGGCAACAAGGCTGTTGGCGAGGTTTGGTTTCATGCTTCCGTCAGTGGAACTATGATATCGTTGGTTTCTGTTTGGACTGTTACTCGTTACGACGATACCATTGGGGTGTTGTCTCTGGTCGAGACCGACGATGACGTGCAGTTGGTTCACACGACCGACATCATCACAGCGATGGTGCAGGGCTGTTGGCAAACCACCGAATTCACAGTGCGCGTGCCCCATGTACGTGAATTTCCAAATGCACGCGTGCTCTCGCGGCCCAAACCACACTGGGCCAGCTTAAAAACAGCCGTGCGCACTTGCGCAATACATGGGGCGCGCGTCGTTGTGGATAAGGAGGATTGCGAGCCGCCCGAAGGCTTGCAGACGCAGTGGAGGTGGCTCGATCGCCTTTGTGCCTCCGATGTTCAAGTGGTAGGCGGCCGTGTATGACATGCGTTGTTTGCGCCCGATCGCATTGATCTTATGAAAATCTGCAGTGATTCATCACATTGAGCTTGCGTCTCGCGTGGTGTAGAATACGATCCCCCAACAGAAAAATGTTTTGCGTCCAGCAACATGTCTGCTACTTGCAAGTACTTGCAACTACTTAGCTGGATTTACAACTTGGCCCAACTCACTTACCAAGTCCCGTAACTCTTACAACCCCCCACGTTCACTGCAGTAGGGGGAGGGGGGAAGGCTTTTTAGAAGGAAGCAGCCTCTTAGAAGGCGCCGGCCTTACATCTATGGAGAAGGCCCACGGCTTCGAAGAAGCAGGGGTGCTTCTTAGAAGCCTTCCCACTCCCCCCATCCCCTTCTGCGCGTGGCCGACATCTGCTTTTTTTTCTCCTGCACCTTCTTGATGGCTTCGAGGCCTGCCAGTGAGGGCCCCTGGAGGCCGAAAATCGGGGAATCCCTCCCGTCGTGTTTTTTTGTTGTTCGCGACCCGAGGGGGTCTGGGCTCCTCTGAAGGGGCCCAGGGATGCACAAACAAATGCGCACAAATCCCAGGGTCCCCCATATCTTCTCATACTTTCTGGGTTCTCGTCTTCTTCCCCCCCCACCTTCCCCCTATCTTCCCACCCTTTCTTCGGGATCGACGATTCATCATTGTGACTGTGTGTTGTTTCCCCTCCTGGTCTTTGCCTCCTCCTGGCCTTGCCGTGAGGCCTCTCCTTCTGTCCCCCCCCCCATTGCTAATTCAAGCTTCGCGCGGCCCGCTTAGCTTCGACCGGAAGAGGCGCGCTCTCGACCTGCGAATCAAAAAAGTGGGTTTTTCCCCTCCTGGTCCTTCTTCTCCTTCACCTCGATCAGTTTGCGCACCGGCGGCGGCGCCGGCCCGGCGCCGAGGTCCGGCTGCGGCAGCTCAGGCTGTAGCCCGAGCGCCATGGGCACGACGGCCGTGATGGGTCAGAGGCTCACTCCGGGTGCCTTCCTGACAGTCGGGTCGGGCCCGTCCCCCTGCAGACAGATCTTGGAGGAAGGATAAAACATAGGCAAGCAATAAGCAAAGGCAGCCCGCAAAGAATCATAGCATCGTCCCCAGACTATGCTTGGTCTATGTTTGAAACATCTCCTGTAGAGGGACATGGCCGACTTAACCTTACAGTCAACCCATACAATCAGGACGCACGATAAGAATGCAAGGGCCTTGGAAGGCCGTGCCGACACTCTTGCGGGCGGGGCGCGGCCAGCGAAAGCGGCCAAGGATGGGTTGAAGAAGTAGGATGCGAGGGTAGCCTTGGAAAATTGCTCATCCTTACTATCCGGGTTGACTGTGGAGAACAAAAAAACACCCTCGCAGTACGCATCGCGACAAGCGAAACCGATTAGTAAACGGACCCGAGGAATCGAACAGGGCTGTTTAGTAAACGCCCAGGTCTGTTTAGCGAACGCCACCTCTCGGGGTCGGGGTGCTTACTCCTACCTTTGATTCCTGGAGCCACTCGCTCCACTCGTGCGTCGATGCTGCATCGAACTGAAGTCGAAACTGAGTCCAACCTGAGCAAACCTGAGTCGAGCTTAAGTCAAACTGGAATCGGACTAGAGTCGAGCCAGGGTCGAACAAATCTGCCAGGTGGCCCCCAGGAAAGCTTGGCGACGCACACGAGGGGGCAGGGGAAGGGGGGAAGTCTTCTTAGAAGGAGGCTGCCTCTTGGAAGGCGCCGGCCCCACATCTATGGTTATAGACAAGACCCGCGCCCTCTGAGAAGCCGGGGTGCTTCTGAGAAGCCTTCCCCCCCACCTCCCCCTTACCCAAAGATCCGATGTCGTCATTTTTCAATACGCGGTCCCTAGAAGCCTCGACCCCTTCCCCAGGACCAGTTCTTCCTCCCGAGTCGTCGTTTGACGGCCCCGAGGCCCGGCGAGGACCCCTATAGGGTTAGGTCGGGCCTGTCCTCCTGCAGGGGGGATTTTGGAAGACAAATAATAAGTACGCAACAAATATTCAAAATATGCCCCCAAATGCTCAAACAATAGTCCCCAGACTATTGTTTGACTATTTTTGTATATTCCTCCTGTAGGGGGACAAGCCCGACTTCACTGTAGGGGCCGAAGTCAGTGAAACGCCTCCGTCTTGCCTCTCTCGATGCGTTGGATCTCTGGGCCTGCGCGTGGCCCGCGGCTCCAGGAAGGCGAACATCCCCTCCACCCCCCCCCCTCCCGACCCCATCCCCTCTCCTCCTCCTCCTCCTCCTCCTCCTCCTCCTCCTCCTCCTCCTCCTCCTCCTCCTCCTCCTCCTCGACGTGCATGCGTGCACACCTCCTGGCCGCGGGGCCTCCACCAGTGGGGACGGGACTGGGTGTGGGGCTGGCTTCTCGGGGCCCAGGCATGGAGAACAACCGCCCCCACCCCCGGCCCCGACCCCTGGAATCGCCTGCTCGGGGATGGGAGTCGGGACTGGGGCTGGGGTGTGCCTTCTCGCCTTCCGAAGGCCCCCGCAGCGAGCCTCCGAGCTGTGGGTCTCCGGCCCGTAGATCCGGATGCCCAGCGCCAGCCGGTCGGAGGCCGCCTGCGCCCCGGCGATCCGAAGGGGCTCCCGGCGCGCTTTCCGCCCCGCGCGGTGGGTCTTTCAGGGCCGGGCGAGAGGGGGGGATAGCACATAGCACATTGGGGGGGGGGGGGGGGGGAGAATCAGCTCGCGTGGCCGATTTTCCCAGGCCTCCCGGCGCTGGGAGGCGCCCCTGCATCGAGGAGTGGGCCCGGCGGCGGGGCCGAAACCAGCTGCATGCGGGAGATTTCGTACCCTCCCCCTTTCCCCTGATGACCTTCCAGAGAGCTATTCTTTAGCACTGGAGGCCTAAAAGACTAAATTATCCAGGCAAAGCAACCTATCAGCGATGTGTAGGAGCATATCTGGAAGCATTCCCCTTAAGATTCAGATGAGAATCCAGTTGTAGAATTCTGCTGTTCTCGCAGTCGTAGTCGCATTCGCGATGACAGTCGCAGTGGCAACGGCAGTCACAGTCACAGCCTCAGCCTCAGCCTGCCTCAGCCTCAGCCTCAGCCTGCCTCAGCCTCAGCCTGCCTCAGCCTCAGCCTCAGCCTGCTTCAGCCTCAGCCTCAGTCTGCCTTCAGCCTCGGCCTCAGCCTCAGCCTGCCTCAGCCTCAGCCTGCATCAGCCTCAGCCTCAGCCTCAGCCTGCCTCAGCATCAGCCTGCCTCAGCCTCAGCCTCAGCCTGCCTCAGCCTCAGCCTGCTTCAGCCTCAGCCTCAGTCTGCCTTCAGCCTCAGCCTCAGCCTGCCTCAGCCTCAGCCTGCCTCAGCCTCAGCAGCCTGCCTCAGCATTCAAAATTTGGCCCGGGAATGGAGTTCTGGGAACTCGAAGAACACGAAGTGGCCTACAGTTGGCTCCGGGCATTCAAAATCATGCCCAGGAATGGAGTTCTGGGAACTCGAAGACACGAAGTGGCCTACAGTTGGCTCCGGGCATCCAAAATGTGCCCGGGAATGGAGTTCTGGGAACTCGAAGAACACGAAGTGGCCTACAGTTGGCTCCGGGCATTCAAAATCATGGCCCGGGAATGGAGTTCTGGGAAATCGAAGAGCACGAAGTGGCCTACAGTTGGCTCCGGGCATCCAAAATGTGGCCCGGGAATGGAGTTCTGGGAAATCGAAGAGCACGAAGTGGCCTACAGTTGGCTCCGGGCATCCAAAATGTGGCCCGGGAATGGAGTTCTGGGAAGTCGAAGAGCACGAAGTGGCCTACAGTTGGCTCTGGGCATTCAAAATGTGGCCCGGGAATGGAGTTCTGGGAGCGCCAAGAGCGATTTTGCGAGGATGTCCCAAGCGATTTCGGCTTCGGCGGCAGCCGCCCCGGGTCCCGCCCCGACCCCCCTGCGGAGTCATCTGCTGCTCTCTTTTGACACCACTAGAAACCTATCAGTCTTCGCTGTTAGGTAAAAACTCCGCGAAACAGCCTGAAACCAAGACGTAGAATGGCTCTGGGATAGGTTTTTAAGTCGGGTGCTATTTGTTCGCCCTCCTGGAAGGTCAGGGTCCCTATCCCCCCCTCTCATTCGGGCCGAGTCTTGCGGGCCCGCGCGCTCTGCCTTCCATGTATAGGCCGGCCCGCGGGGGCGCCCGCTCTCCCGGGGGCGCCCACGGGTGGACAGGCGCGTTCCACGACTCGCAGAGGTTAGCTGCTCGCACGGGGCCTCGATGCGCCGCGGGGGGGGTCACGACAGGCAATTGCATCGAGGCGAGCAGATCTGTCTCGAACATTTGCGCGCAGGCACTGGGCGAGTAGTGGAGCGCGCTCGGTGAAAGAGGGGGGGGGCGCAAATCATGACCTCAGGCATGTGCGCGGCCCAGGAGGGCGGGGACGTATTGAGTTCCCCCGACCTCGTCGGCGTGCGGACGACGCTCTTCCGCTCGTCGTCGTCGTGCCGTCGCCGCTCCCTTCTTTGCCCCTGGGCTCCCTCAAGCGCGCCAGCCAAAGCGAAATGAAACAGCAGCATCTTACCTGAGGCGCCATGAGATCTGGGGACACATCATGGCCCCGGCAGTGGTATCCGCCGCCCCCCCCCCAATCATCACCCCCTCTCTTGGCCGGCCGCCCCGGAGGTTCGGCCCGGGGGGAACCGAAACGGCCAGCCGGGGCCAGAAAACTACGGCGGGAGCATTCGGCGCTGCTTGGATAAACGGGGGGGAGAAAGGTACGCTTTTCGAGCCCTGAAGGCCCCCTTCCAGGCCCTAAAGGGTCCATTTAGGAGACCTGAAAGGGCCCCCTTTTGTGTAGCCC
>CAUYUJ010008271.1:0-10000 GCA_963575745.1 Prorocentrum cordatum | reverse complement strand
GAAATTAAAAAATATCCCAAACATAATCAAGACATATTCCAAACATGGTCTGGGGACTATTTTTTGAATATTGTGTTTTTATCTTTTTGGGGCATTTTTGGGGTGTACTTTTAATTTGTCGTCGAAAATCCCCCTGTAGGGGGACAGGCCCGACCTAAGGCTGGTCTCGATGTCGCCGCCCAAGGCTCCCACGAGCCGCTGACCCAGACCGAGGGGGAACGACGCAGAAACGCACTCCGATGGCCGCGCCTGGCGGCCTTCGCAGGCGGGCGCGTGTAAGGTGAAAGCGCTGCACTGCAGAGAGGAGGAGGAGGAGGAGGAAAAAGAAGGAGAAGGAGGAGGAGGAGGAGGAGGAGGAGGAGGAGGAGGAGGAGGAGGAGGAGGAGGAGGAAAAAGAAGGAGAAGGGAGAGGCGAGGAGGAGGAGGAACGAGGAGGAGGAGGAGGAGGAGAGGAGGAGGAGGAGGAGGAGAGGAGGGGAGCGAGGGGGAGGAGCGAGGAGGAGGAGGGCATCGCGCGAAGGCCACGAAGGCCGCTTCATCTTCTTGAGGCCCTCCAGGTAGTTGGGGCCGGCGCGGCGCACCTCGGGGCGCGAGGGCTCGGGGGGGGGGGGCGGGGGGTGTCAGGACACGAGGGGGGGGCGGGGGGGGCGGGCGATGGGGGCGAGGGGGGGGCGGGCGAGGGGGCGAGGGGAGGGGGGGCGAGGGGGCGAGGAGGGGGGGGGCCGAGGGGGCGGGGGGGGGTCGAGGGGGCGAAGGGGGGGGCGAGGGAGCCAGGGGGGGGGGGAGGGGGCAGGAGGCGGGCAGGAGCCAGCCGCCCCGATACGCACAGCGGCGAGCGCGAGGGGGGGGGGGGCGCTCTCAGAAGGCTCGGAAGACCCCCTGGCCTTCGGAGAAGTGCTCGGAGCCTTCCCCGAAGGCGCAGGACACCTCTCGGAAGGCGGGAGCGTTTCTGAGAAGTCCCGCCGCCTTCTGGCAAGGCCTTCTCCTTCCCGCTTCCCCCCCCCCCCGCTCGCCACCGATCAGCTGCCCCGACACGCAGCACGCAGCGTGCGGACACGGAAGCGAAGCGAAGCGAAGCGGAGCGAAGCGCGCAGATCCGCTGGAGCGGGACCCTTGAGGGTCGGCGCGGGGGGGGCGGGGCTCCAGAAGCAAGGTGAAGCACTGCACACGTCTAAACACCCAGAGTTCAATATTCTGAAGGTTGGCCTGCCGCTCCCTGGTGGGCGCAGTGCTGTTTGTCTGTCGCGGGCGGTGTGTGCCCAACGCGACGCAGACATCTTTCCCGTCGGAGTGTGGTCTTTCTGTAATCTTCTGGGCCCACTCACGGCGACCAGACAAAGTCCAATTTTGCGCAGACTTCTCGCATGGACCTGCAGACCATAACACACCAGAGGAATCATAATCTAAGACATGGCCGCCAGCGTCGCAGAGATGGGATCTGAAATCGAAACTTGCAATCAGGAGTCGTGGTTATGGGAACCGCTGCTGGAGATGCCAACGCCAGAATCGAATACATCGCATCTGGAGTCGGAAAGATAGAGGAAAAAAAGCTATGCACATGCACCGATTCTGGCCAGGCCCATCCTGAGCCCAGGATCGGTGCATACGCCCTCCTACCTTGGCCAGGAAGGCATATGCACCGATCCTGGGTCAAAGATGGGCCTTGCCAGGATCGGTGCATGTGCATAGTTCTCTTCGCCCGAAAAGATGGACGCCGGAATTGGAGAGACGGGCGCAAGAGTCGGAAAGATTGACGCCGGCTTTGGAGAGCCGGGAGCGGGAGCCAGAACGCCGGGCGCCAGAAACGGGGCCGTCGGGAGCGGAAAAAATAGGAGCACGAGCGGAGTCGGAGCCAGAAGACTGGATTTTTAAATCGGGCCTGTCCCTTCTACAGGGGGGGAATGTTCAAAACAAAGAAGCAAGAATGCTCAGGGGACGATGTCTTGAGCATGTTTGAGCATCTTTTGACTATATTTTTGGAGTGTGCTTCCTTTTTCGTCCGAAATCCCCCTGCATAGGGGGCCTCCTCCTCCTCCTCCTCCTCCTCCTCCTCCTCCTCCTCCTCCTCCTCCTCGCGCCCAACTTAAGACTGGACGCTGGAGCTGGAGAGGCGGGAGCTGGAGGTCGGCAGCCAGGCGCCGGGGTCGGTGCCGGAGCCGGGGCGGGCGGGCACGGAGCCCAGCACCGGAGGCGGGAGAAAGAGACGCGCGCCCAGCGCGGTGCGCTCGCCAGAGCGTGGGCCAGCACGCGCAAGTCGTTCATTTTTTTTTTTCACTCGTAACTCGGAGGAGGCACTTCGGCGTCGCGAGTGAGGCTAGAATAAGTGATCGGGCAGAAGCAAGTCTGCCGCTCGCCACACCGCGAGACGCGCTGGCATCACTGGTAATGGTTTTCGTCGAATGCCAGCACGCACACGTCGTTCTTGTCTGATCGTGCCCATTTCTACACGTACTGGTTTCCAGTCCTTGCTCCTGGCCCCCTCGTGGCCAGGAAGAGGCCCAGGGTGGAAGAATCAGCAGCGAAAGGATCTTGGCCCCCCAACAAAAACAGCAGAACTTTCGAATAGTTAGAGATCAAAAATGCGTGCCCATCCAGCACTCTTCCGAGCCAGCGGGGTCGGGCGAGCCGAAGCAAGCGCAAGCGCCGGCCGGGCCACGGGTGGGACGCGCCGGAATCGAGCGAGGGCACGGCGGAACGCAGGGAGAGCAAAGGGAGGAGAAGACAGACTCTGAGATCCGACGCTGCAAAAAAAGATGCAACATCGGAGCAAAAGATCACGACCGGAGCCCCGGACCCCAGCTTTCTGCGTCACTTGTCGAGCCGGATCGATCTGCGAGGGTCCCGAGGCCCGAAATATTTGAGCGAAGACGCCCGTCGAGAGCAAATCGCAACGGCCAGGGTTTCAGGGGAGCCGCTCGGCATCGTGCAGACTGCCGGTGCCCAGCCAACACACAGTGTGCGTGAGCACGGGCGTCGCGAACACGGAACGTGTTGCGTCTCAACACGGGCGTGCCAGGGCAGCTGCGGCCGGCCCGTGGCATGAGGATGCGCGATAAGGATGCAAGGGTACCCTTTTCGAGTGGGGCTTTCGAGTGGGTACCCTTTTCGAGTGGGGTTTAGGGTTTGGGTTTAGGGTTTAGGGTTTAGGGTTTAGGGTTTAGGGTTTAGGGTTTAGGCTTTCGAGGATGCAAGGCCATCTCGAAGCTTTTCGAGGGGGGCGCGGCCAACGAAAGTGGCCAAGGAGGGACCGATGAGGCAGGAATGCAAGGGTACCCTTGCGAAGGTGGCCCATCCTTACCATGCGGGTCGCCCGCATACTTCGGTCGGGCACGCCCCCCCCCCCCCCGACAGGGGGATTTTGGGCAAAAAAAGAAGAACATCCCAGAAATATTCAAAACTAGCCAAACGTAGGACGAGTTCGTCCCCAGACTGCTTGAACTCTCCCCCTGTAGACTAGCCTTCCCCAGACTAGCCTGAAGAGTAGGACAAATCTTTGGTGTCCGTTCCATGGGAGCCTGCGTGGCCACCGGCGCTATCCGATTTGGGCCTGATTTGGACCGGATTTGGACCAAATTTCGACCAGATTTGGAGTGGATTCGCGGGAACTAGAAGAGCGAGGAGGAAGAGGGGGGAAAGGAGGGGAGAGGAGGAGCAGGAGGATGGGCCAAATGCGATCCCTACGCGGTCCAAATGTAGGAAAGCTGATTTCAGTGTCGCCGCCCAAGGCTCCCATGAACAGACATCGAGCAAATCCGTCCCCAGACTGGCCTTTTGTGGTCTGTTTCTGAGCTTTCCCCCTTCAGGAGGCACACGCCCGACTTGGCCGTATTACGGGGAGCGGAGGCGCTCCACCGTGGCCCGCGGCGGGCGCGCGCGCGCGGACGAGGGGGCCGGGCAGTAAGAGAACGCCTCGAAGGGGGGAGGCGTGGGGGGCCACTGGCATGCGGGAGACGCGCGTGGGCCCCGCCACCCCAGACCCAGAGATCCAACGTATTGAAAAAATCAAGACGGAGGCTTTTCGCAAATTTCTCTCCCGAGGGGCCCTCGCTGGGCCTCGGGACCGTCAGAAAACGACTCAGGATGAAAAACCGGTCCTGGGGAATGGGTCTAGACTTCCGGGGACCGCGTATTGACAAAAATTACGACATCGGATCTCTGGGGACATGTCGGGCGGCTCGAAGAGAAGTCGAGGCGGAGGCTTCTCATCGTGTGCGGCCTCTCGGGGCCCTCCCCGGGCCCCAGGGCCCGTCAAAGAGCGACTCGGATGAGAAGCCGGTCCCGGGGAAGCGGTGGGGAGTTCGAGGACCCGCGTCTCGGAAGAAGCGAGACGTCGGATGTCTGGGACGACGTCCGCCACCGCGCTGTCCTCACCCCCTCTGTTCGGGCGCTGCTGGACGTGCCCCTGGCCCAAGGAGCCCCCAGGATTCCCGAGGAGGCCTCCACGGCCTCCAGCGCACCCCCGAGGAGACCCAGAGGGTCCCAGGGGGCTCCAGAACGGCGCGAGAAGTGGGGGCCGCCTTGGGCCGGGGGCACCTCCAGCAGCCCCCGACTCTGGGACGCCCCCGCGCACCCAGATCTGTATGCCGTGCTCCTTGATGACGTCCGCGAACTCGTCCAGCGCCTCGCCGGAGGAGGAGGAGGAGGAGGAGGAGGAGGAGGAGGAGGAGGAGGAGGAGGAGGAGGAGGAAGAGGCGGTGGAGGAGGAGGAGGAGTGGAGAAGGAGGGTGGAGGAGGAGGAGGAGGAGGAGGAGGAGGAGGAGGAGGAGGAGGAGGAGGAGGACGATATGGGCGAGGAAGGCGAGAGGGAGAAGGGGGATGCATACGAGGGGAGGGGGGCGGGGCGTCGACCGCCCAGAGGTCTCGCCCCATTCCCTGGGACCGGTTTTTCATCCTGGGTCGTTCTCTGTTGAGCAGGGACCGACCTTTCAGGCATTTCTATAAGCCTACCACGCCATGTTCTCAGAGCCCCCAAAAATGGTCTAAGAACAAAAAACAATGTTCTTAGCACTTGAGCCTTATGTCTAAAACGAGACAGCCCCGGCCAGAAATGTTCCAATACCACTTCGTGGAAGCCACAAAAGGTTCTCAGAACATTGTTCGGTAGGACGCATCGCCACTGCTTGACTCTGACGGTCCCGAAGCCTGGCGAGGGCCCCCAGGAGCCGAAAACGGCGAAAAGAGAAAGGAAAAACAGCACAAAAAGCATAATGATAAACTGTGGGCGCTTCGCGTGGATGTCTTGGATCTGCGATGGACCCCCTTCCCTGGCGCGCGGAGCGCGCCGGGGGCGTCGCTGGAGGCGCCGCCGGGGGGGGGCCATCGCGGATCCAAGAAATCTGCGAGGAGTGCCAACAATTTGTGTTTATGCCGCTCTTTCGTGTTCGAGAAAACCTCCCGTCGCGATTCTACACAACGCGAGGGGGTGTCTGGGTGACGCCCAGAATTGGAGGCTTGGGAATGGGCACCAACACCAGCACAGGGGGTTTGCCTCCACAGGGGGAATCTGATCCTCGATTTCGGTGTTGGTGGTAAGCTGTCGGCCTAGGGAGCCCAAACATTACCACCATCACCGAGATCGGGAGCATCTTCCCTCGGTGGAGGCACACCGCCGATATTTGTGTTCCCAGACATCCGACGTCTCGATTTGTTCGAGACACGGGTCCTCGAGTCCTCGACCTCCCGACCGCTTCCCCGGGACCGGCTTCTCATTTCGAGTCGTTTTTTCAGGGTCCCGAGGCCCGGGGAGGGCCCCGAGAGGCCGAAAACGACGCAAAGCCCCCGCCTCGACTTCTCTTCGAGCCGCCCGACACATGTCTGGGTCGGCGTCGACCTCTAGGCCTCCGGTTGAGCTGGGACCGACAGTCCCGGCATTCCTGTAGTCATACCACGACATGTTCGCAGCGCCCCAACAAATTTTCTAAGAACAGAAACAAGGTTCCTAGAACGTACACCCGATGTGTGAAACCAAGACGCTCCCAGCCAGAAAGGTTCCAAGAGCATCTCGTGGAAATCCCCCCAAAAGGTTCTCGGAACATTGCTTCGTAGGGCTACCGGCGAGCCAGGACGCGTCGCCACTGCTTGATCCGACAGCATCTGGCCTCCAGGAGGGCCCAGCCTCCAGGAGCCCGGCGCCCTCGGCGTCCTGCCGTGGGCCTCCTCCTGGAGGCCCAGGACGAGGAGGAGGACGAGGAGGAGGAGGAGGAGGACGAGGAGGAGGAGGAGGAGGAGGACGAGGAGGACGAGGAGGAGAAGGACGAGGAGGAGGAGGACGAGGAGGAGGAGGACGAGGAGGACGAGGAGGAGGACGAGGACGAGGACGAGGAATGGGAAGGACGCCTCCGCCCTGGAGGCCCGCCGTGGCCACGGGCGGGCACGGCTGCAGAAGGGGGCCGGCCAGGACGCCTCCCGGCTGCCCCTCCCGGGCTCCGACGAGGCGAGGCCATCCCAGACTTACGTCGGGCCTGTCCCCCTGCAGGGGGGATGTTCGACGAAAAATTGAAAAAAAAGTACGCTTCCCAGCGTCCGCTTCCCCGAGGCGTGCACCCAGGCTTTTGGAGACGGCAGGGGGATCTTCGACGAAAAAAATTTAAAGAAGTAGCCCAAACATACCCCAAGATGTTCAAAACATGCTCCAAAGACCGGTCGGGGCGCTTCCCAGCTGCCGCTGCCCAGCTTCCGCTTCCCCGAGGCTTGTGGAGACGGCAAGGAGCCGCCAAGACGGCCCGAGAGCGCTGCAAGCGGCCCAGGATGGCCCCGTGATCGGCCCAGGAGGCCCCCGAGCTGGCCCAGGGTCGCTCCGCGAGGAGCTCCAAGAGAGCCCCAAGACGCCCAAACCATTGATTCTCATGGTGTGTTTTCAACAGTTGTTGCTTCTCACGTTTTCGAGCGGCCGACGCTCCAAGACTGCCCAAGAAGCCTCGCCCCTTCTGAGCTCCGACGATGCGAGACAATCCCAGACTTAAGTCGGGCCCGTCACCCTACAGGGGGAGTTTCGACGAGAACTTAAAAAAAAGTCAAAAATTCAAACCATGCTCCAGAAATAATCCCCAGACTAGTCTTTTGTTACTATTTCTGAACATTCTTCCTGTAGAGGGACAGGCCCGACTTAATCCCAGACCCTCTAGCGTTGTGAAATAATCACGACCGAAGGTTTTTCGCTATCTTCGGCCTCTGGGGGCCCTCACCGGGCCCCAGGAGCGTCAGAACACGACTCCGGATGAAAAAACTATCAAGGGGAAGGTGTCCTGACCTCCACTGCGTCGGCCAGGGGTGTCCCTAACTGGGTTGATCCGAAAAGCCCGAAAACCCCGGAGAGCCTGAAAAAAGCCCAGGTTGACCCGAAAAGCCCGAAACGCCCGAAATGCCGAAACATCCTCGCAACTCGAACGTCGCCGCTCGAGACATCCTCGCAGCTTTGGCCAGGGTAGCCCGAGTAGCCCAAACAGCCCGAATGGGCGCCCGGGTCACCAGAAAAGCGCGAAAAGCTGGAAAAAGTCCCGGGTTGACCCGAAAAGCCAGAAAAGCATGAAAAGCCCGAAATACCGAAACATCCTCGCAACTCGAACGTCGCCGCTCGAGACATCCTCGCAGCTCTGGCCAGGGTAGCCCGAGTAGCCCAAACAGCCCGAATGGGCGCCCAGTTCACCAGAAAAGCCCGAAACGCCCGGCAAAGCCCGAGAAACCCGAAAAGCCAGAAACGCCCGAAAAGCCCGAAAAGTTACAGAAAAGTCCGAAAAGCCCGAATCGGTTGAATAGCTCGAGAGCGCTTGCCGCTTGAAACATGCTCGCAACTCGAGCGGCGCCGCTCGAGACATCCGCTAGGGTGCCGGCGCCCGAGACATCCTCACAACTCGGGCGCCGCTGCATCGACGTCCTCACTGAAAGAGCGCGCCGCTTGAGACGTCCGAGGAACCCACCTGAGGAAAACTGCATCTCATGGAAGGAAGTCGAGAGACAGTTTCGTGTAACCTCGCCTGGGCCAGACATGCTGCGATGACGCCTCGGCGACGAGCACGCATCGGCTCCGCTTGTCCTCCCTCGCCAGGAGGAGGAGGAGGAGGAGGAGGAGGAGGAGGAGGAGGAGGAGGAGGAGGAGGACGATCGCGGGGGTGAAGGAAAAGGATGAGGATCAGGCGGCGGAGGAAAAACATAACGCTCCTGGAATCTCCTAAGACCTCCTAATACCCCGTTTTGGTAGGGATCAGCACTCGCCGGAGTGCTGATCCCTACCAAACTTGCAAGTGGGAGAAGAGAAGCGTCGGGACAGAAATGTGATGACCTTTCCTAGCAGGGGCTCCCGCTTCCAATCCAAACTTGTCCACTCATGGGGGAGCGGATGGGAGGGGCACGCGCAACGCTAACGGGCGAATCGGTTCGGGCGAGCAAACCCCCTCGGGAAGGTGGGGTCGGGTGGGCGGGACACTCAAGTATGATGCATGTTAAAAAAAAACGCACGCGTAACACTAATGGGCGCGTCGGGTCGGGCGAGCCGACGCGGGCGGGACATTCAAATATGATGCATGCTCGAGAAACACGAACGTATAATCCTGACGGGCGGGTTGGATCGGATGCGGACCTTAAAGGACGGGCGAGCCGGGCGGGCCAGACATTCAAGTTTGACGTGTGCTCGAAGTAACACGCACGCGTAACTGTAATGGGCTAGTCGGGTCGGACGGGTTGATCCTAACGGACGACTCTGGTCGAGCGGGCGGGACATAAGCAAGACGAGTGCTCGAAATAACCCACACGTGTAACTCCAACGGGCGATCGGGTCGGGCGGGCGAACCCTGACGAACGGTCGGGTCGGGCGGAGCACTCGCCGGAGTGCTGATCCCTATCAGAACGGCAAGGGGGAGGGGAGAAGCGTCGGAACAACAATGCGATGACCTTCCCAGGCAGGGGCGCCCGCTTCCAATCCAGAATTGTCCACTCGTTGTAGGCCCACGGAGGCGTAGGCAATCACGCAACACCCCGTTTTGGTAGGGATCAGCACTCGCCGGAGTGCTGATCCCTGCCAAACTTGCAAGTGGGAGAAGAGAAGCGTCGGGACAGAAATGTGATGACCTTTCCTAGCAGGGGCTCCCGCTTCCAATCCAAACTTGTCCACTCATGGGGGAGCGGATGGGAGGGGCACGCGCAACGCTAACGGGCGAATCGGTTCGGGCGAGCAAACCCCCTCGGGAAGGTCGGGTCGGGTGGGCGGGACACTCAAGTATGATGCATGTTAAAAAAAAACGCACGCGTAACACTAATGGGCGCGTCGGGTCGGGCGAGCCGACGCGGGCGGGACATTCAAATATGATGCATGCTCGAGAAAACACGAACGTATACTCCTGACGGTCGGGTTTGGATCGGATGCGGACCTTAAGGGGCGAGGAGCCGGGCGGGCCAGACATTCAAGTTTGACGTGTGCTCGAAGTAACACGCACGCGTAACTGTAATGGGCTAGTCGGGTCGGACGGGTTATCCTAACGGACGACTCTGGTCGAGCGGGCGGGACATACGCAAGACGAGTGCTCGAAATAACCCACACGTGTAACTCCAACGGGCGATCGGGTCGGGCGGGCGAACCCCGACGAACGGTCGGGTCGGGCGGAGCACTCGCCGGAGTGCTGATCCCTATCAGAACGGCAAGGGGGAGGGGAGAAGCGTCGGAACAACAATGCGACGACCTCTCCAGGCAGGGGCGCCCGCTTCCAATCCAGAATTGTCCACTCGTTGTAGGCCCACGGAGGCCTAGGCACTCACATAACACCCCGATGTTGTAGGGATCCGCACTCGCCGGAGTGCTGATCCCTACCAAAATTGCAAGTGCGAGAAGGGAAGCGTCGGGACAGAAATGTGATGACCTTTCCTAGCAGGGGCTCCCGCTTCCAATCCAAACTTGTCCACTCGTGGGGGAGCGGATGGGAGGGGCCCGCGTAACGCTCCTCGCAACTCGGGCTTTTCGGGCTTTTCGGGCTAATCCAATTGACCGGAAAAGTCCGAAAAGCCCGAAACG
>CAUYUJ010008270.1:17336-41328 GCA_963575745.1 Prorocentrum cordatum | reverse complement strand
ACTACTACTACTACTACTACTACTACTACTACTACTACTACTGATGGTTCTACTATTACTACGACGACGACGACGACGACTACTACTGCTACTACAACTACAATGACTACTACGACTACTAGTTCTACTACTACTACGGCTGCTACCACTACTACTACTACTACTACTACTACTACTACTACTACTACTACTACTACTAGTTGAACGACGACAACGACGACTACCACTACTACAACGACGACTACTACTACTACTACTACTACCACTAGTACGACTTCTACCACCACCACTACTACTACTACTACTACTACTACTACTGCTACTACTACTACTATTGCTTCTACTACTACTACTACTACTACTACTACTACTACTACTACTACTGCTACTACTACTACTACTACTACTACTAGTGGTACCGCCACTACTACTACTACTACTACTACTACTACTGCTACTACTACTACTACTACTACTACGACTACGACTACGACTACTACTACTACTACTACTGCTACTACAACTATATCTCTTAGTACTACGATGACGACGACGACGACTACTATTAGTACTACTAGTACCACCACTACTACTACTACTACTACTACTACTACTACTACTACTACTACTACTACTACTAGTACTACTACTACTACTGCTACTACGACTACTACTACTACCTCTAGTACTACCTCTAGTACTACCACTACTATTGCTGCTGCTGCTACTACTACTACTACGACTACTACTACTATTACTACTACCACTACTACGACGACGGCGACTACTACTACCACTACTGCTACTGCTACTGCTACTACTACTACTACTACTACTACTACTACTACTACTACTACTACTACTACTACTACGACTACGACTACGACGGCGACGACGGCTGCAACTACGACTACTGATGTTACTTTGACCACTGGTACTAACACTACCACTGCCACGTACCACTACAACGAATACTACAGATACTGTTATTGCTACTACTACGAATAAAAAACACCACCGCTACTACTACGACCGCGACTCGTAGAAACAGTAAATGTCGCAAAAAGAATAGTAGTACGGAATAGTCGTAGTAATACTAGTAGTAGTAACAGTAATATTAGTAGTACTAGTAGCACTGCTACTACTAATAGTAGTAGCCCCCTCAGTCAAAATATCGTAACAACACCAGTTGTAGTCATACCAGTAGTAGTAGCAGTAGTTGTAGTAGTAGTAGTTGTAGTAGCAGTAGTAGTAGTAGTAGCAGTAATAGAAGTAGAAGTAGAAGTAGTAGTAGTAGTAGCCGTCGTCGTAGTAGTAGTGGTAGTAGTAGTAGTACTAGTAATCGTAGTGGTAGTAGCAGGAGTAGTAGAAGTAGTAGCGATGGTAGTAGTAGTAGTAGTAGTAGTAGTAATAGTAGTAGTAGTAGTAGTAGTAGTAATAGTGGTGATAGTAGTAATAAGAGTAGTAGTCGTAGTAGTAGTAGTAGTAGTAGTAGTAGTAGTAGTAGTAGTAGCCGTAGCCCTACGTCTACGACTACGACTACTACGACCCCTCCTACGACAACAACAACAACTACTACTACTACTACTACTACTACTACTACTACTACTACTACTACCACTACCACTACCGCTACTACTACCACTACTACCACTACTACTACTACTACTACTACTACTACTACTACTACTACTACTACTACTACTACTACTACTACTACTACTACTTTAACTACGACTACTATTATTACTACTACTACTACTACTACTACTACTACTATTTCTTCTTCTACTACTACGGCCACGCCTACTACTTCCACTGCTGATGCGAATGCTGAGAATACGGCTGCTACTAATAGAATCACACGACGTGGAAATCCCCATATGTGCATGTATCTCATACTCCGATCACGTCTCGCTGAGGAACACTGTCTATAGGCATCTGGGTGTGAGAGCGAATCTGCGCAGATGACATGCGCGGCAACGACGACGACAGCGACGACTTCATTGACTTCCTCCGCCTCTGGACATACTTCAGGAAACGAGAGATCTCAAACATGGAAGAGCGAGGCGAAATTTCTGTTGCCGTGTTCCCTGCGGCAACTCCAGCAAGCGCGCATGGCGTTGCTACGCCCGCTCTGTGGCGCGCTGTTCGCGGCGCCTGCTGGCACCCCGGGTGCCCAAATGCCACGCCAGCACCACCGCGGCCGGCAACCACTTGCGCATGAGCCTCACGGCGAAAGACTATGAGCGCGGGTGATCTGAATGTGAGCGGCTCGGAGTGTGAGTGGATCCAGGTATCATTGAGCCTGGGTGTGAGTGAGTCTGGATATGATCAATCTGGGCACGAGTGGGTCTCAATATGAGTGAGTCTGAGTGCCGGGTCTGAGTGCGAGTGGGTCTGAGCGTGAGTGAGTCTGTGTGGGTAAGTCTAAGTTTGAGCGTGCTGAAAGCAAGTCTGAATCTGAGCGAGCCTGGGTGCAAGGTAGTCGGGGTATGAGTGAGTCAGAAGGTGGGTGAGTACGAGTGCGACTGAGTCTGAGTGTGAGTTCTTGGTTTGATTATGATTGAACATGGGCTTGGATGAGTCTGAGTGTGAGCGAGTAAACATGAGTGAGTCTGAATATGATTTAATGAGTACGCGTGAGTCTGAATATGATGAGAGCGCATGAGTGAGGAAGAGGAGCTGGTAAGTAATTCCGAACGCGAATGAGTGCGTCAGAGTGGGGGCAAGGAGAAGGAAGTTAGTGACTGAGTGAATGAGGAGCACGCAAATCCAAAGAGAAGTATGCCGTACAGAAACTGATCCCCGCAATCTGGGCGCGAATCCTGAAGTGTCTTCCCTGGTAGCTCCGCCTTGGAGTGCCCAATTACCACGCCTGCTATATCACGGTGAGCATTGGACCATGAAAAGTATGTGGGGGGCAAAAACAAGCAAACCGCCACAGACATCCACACAATCTGACCAGGCTCCCCCATTGACGTGCCCAAATGCCAGGCCTGCTATATCGCGGGGAGGCTGCGGGGCAAGAACAAGCAAACCGCCCGAGACATCCCCACAATCTGGGCGCGAATCCTGCAATGCCCCAGCCCCTGGCGGCTCTGCCTTGGGGTGCCCAGGTGCCACGCCTGCTAGATCGCAGTGAGCACTGGACCACAAGAAGAGAGAAGTCTGGGGGGCAGAAACAAGCAAACCGCCTGAGACATCCCCACAATGTGGGCACGTCTTGTGGAGTGTCCCCAGTGCCACGCCAGCTATATCGCGGTGAGCAGTGGACTACTGAAAGAATAAAGTCTAGGGGGCAGACACCATCCTACCGCCGGAGACATCCCACAACCCGGACGCGACTTCTGGAGTGTCTTCACCTCTGGCGGTTCCCCTCGCGAGGTGCCCAAATGCCACGCCTGCTATTCTCTCTCTGTATATATATATATATATATATATGTATAGCGATGAGCATCAAGCCACCAAAAGAGAAAAGCTTGGGGGGCAGAAGCAGGGAAACCGCCTGAGATATCTCCCCAATCTGGGCGCGACTTCTGGAGTGGCTTCAGCCCCTGCGGCTCCCACTTGGGGGGTGCCCAGGTGCCACGCCTGCTAGATCGCGGTGAGCAGTGGACCATCAGAAAAGTCTGAGTGAGTGAGGAAGAGTGTGTCGAAGTGATAAACTGAATCTGGCCATCGCTCGGACGTCCATTCCCTGTTTTTTTCGGCTTCGTGCGTGTTTTTTTCGCCAAGTGGTCAAGAATGCTCTTCGATGGTCCTCGCCGATGGAAAAATGCACACGTCCGAGCGATGCCAAGGAATGTGTATGCGTGAGAATGCGTCTGGGGCTCATTCCCTGAGTGGGTCTGAGTGGGCTTGAGTCAATATGAGTGACTATGGGTCTGCGTGCGTCTGGGTGGGGAAGTGAGGCGGCTGAGCCTGCGTGAGGAAGAGTGGGTCTGCGATGGGGCCCGTGAGAAGAGTGGGTCTGTGATGGACTCGGTTATGAGCGTCAGTGATCTGAGTATGAGTATCTGAATGATATGATAGTAAAGAAGAGGAAGAGGAGGAGAAGAGAAGGAGGAAGGAGGTCCCGAGGCGTCTAAGTAATAACAACATCCCCATCTTAGGACATGGGGAATCATATTCATAATAATGCACATAATCCGCAAACCCCGGCTGGCCAGTGGTGAAAAGGCATGTGAAACAGTTGGCTGTCCCCCTCCCCCTTTCCTCCTCCCCAGGGGTCCCAAATGCTACTTGAGGTGGGGTGGGTACGAACTCGTCAACGCGCGCCGAGACAGTCCAAAAGAGCGTCGAGACGTCACAGGGTAGCCCCACGACGGTCTCAGAGGGCTTCAAGGCGGCCCACGGGGCGCCCACGACGGCGTCAGAGTGCTCCAGGACGACGGCAAAGAGGGCCCCGCGAAGGAAAAATCGTCACATCCCCTTCGGAAAACGTGCGTTTTTGACATACTCTCCATTCTCGTTTTCACAAGGTCCACGACGGCCCATTGGGCCCCAAGATCGTCCCAAGACGGCCCGAAACCCCCAGACAGCCTAAGAGGGTGCCCAGACAGCAACCGGGGCCCTAAGACGGCCTAAGCGGGCCCCAAGAGGCGCCCAAGAGGGGCCAGAATAGCCCCGAAAGCGCCCCAGAGACCTCAGAGGCGTTCCCAAGAGGCCCCTAAGAGGCCTGCAGGAGTCCCCCAAGAGGCTACAAAAAACCATCCAAAACGCCCCTGACAGGCATCTGGAAAGACCGTCAAATGCATCCGACAAGATACCTTACACGATCGTGGCAGGCTATTACTCCTCCTGGGGGTTCGTGGAATAGCGCAAGCCACTTGAATAAAAACGACAATGCAGTAAAACGCGTCAACATCAATATTGCGATCGTTGGTAAAACAAATGAGCTCTTGATGCATAATTTACTATTAACCACATTGTTGCTGACGTTTGTTATGATTAGTAATAATACTAACAGGAATACCTTCTCAATCCTCCCCTCCTCATCCTCCTGCTCCCCCTGTTCCTTTTCCTCCTCCTCCTCCTTTTCCTCTTCTTTTCTCCTCCTCCTCTTTTCTCTTCCTCCTCCTCCTCCTCATTCCTCCGCACACTCCTTCCTCCTCCGCCACCGCCCCCCTCCCCCTTCGTCTCTTATCCTCCTCCGCCCGCCTCCGCCTCTGCC
Organism: Prorocentrum cordatum; assembly: GCA_963575745.1. Lineage (NCBI taxonomy): Eukaryota > Dinophyceae > Prorocentrales > Prorocentraceae > Prorocentrum > Prorocentrum cordatum. The sequence continues at coordinate 36,152 of CAUYUJ010008270.1, read as the reverse complement.
CTCCCTCCCTTACTCCTCTTCACTCCTCCCTCATGCCTCCTCCTGCTGCTCCTCCTCCTCCTCCTCCTCCTCCTCCTCCTCCTCCTCCTCCCCGTCCATCCTTCCCTCCTTCATCCTTCACCCTTGTCATCCCTCCCTCCCTCCCACCCGCTCCTACTCCGTCCTCCTCCTCCTCCTTTTCCGCCTCCTCCTCGTCCTCCTCGTCCTCGTCCTAGTCCTCGTCCTCGTCCTCGTCCTCCTCCTCCTCCCCCTCCGCATCGGCCGTCTGGCGGTCGTACGGCTCGGGCCCGGCGACTGCGTCGTCCAGCGTGCCCTGCCTGGCGAGCTCCTCGTCCATGAGCATGGTGGGCATGGCGTCGAACAGGCGCTTGTTCATTTCCGCGTACCTCCAAAGGAAGAGGCAACACACATAGAGGAACCGCAACGGCATCAGCATGACCTTTCGGCAGCCCGCGCCAATCTATCGGATCTGCGCTGGACCCCCCTCCCTGGCGTCGACACCACGATGGGCGAGCCGACGGCCAGCGACCCAAGCGAATCGCAGCAACCTGCTCCGCTCCCCCGCCTCCCCCGGGCCTCACAGGAGGAGGAGGAGGAGGAGGGGGAGGAGGAGGAGGAGGAGGTACAAGAGATACAAGACATAGAGACGCCAGCAAGTTACCCGCAAGCGCCCTGATGATTATAGAGAGAGCCCCATCCACTTACCCGACCGTGCGTCGGTGCCTGGACCTCCAGCGCCGTCAACGTGCCGAAAAAGAAAACGCACGCGGCGGGGGGAGAGGCGACGCGACGACGACGGGGGGGACGGGGCCAACAAAATTACTCCTGGGGGACGGCCCCTGAGAGTTTTAAACCAGACTTCGGGCGCAGGCCATCGCGGATATTCGCAAGAGACTTCCTCACCCGAACAGGCAGCACCCCCGAGCTCGGGGGCATGCACACCGAACGCAGCTTGGGCCCCATCCTGAGCACAACACGACCCGCACGCCGTGCAGAAGATATATGGGCCTGCGCGCTCCATCACGTGCCCAAGCGAAGTGAAAACCTGAAACTCACACACCCCCCCCCCCCCCCAGGCCTGGGCTCCGAGACCGATCCAGACCCAGGCACACCAGAGCAAGACGCGGGCACAGCCCCAGAAACCTCGGCCCCCAGGACCTCCAAAGCGCCAGACATCGCAGACTGGACAGCCTCTGGCCTGGCCAGGGGGGTCGCAGCGGCATACAATCCACCTTTGGCAAACGCCAGGCGGGCACGCTCACGCTGCAAAGGAGAGGGGTTGCACTCTCGCCCACTGCCTTGAGTAAGCCATTTACGCGAAGCCTCCGTCTTCGCCCTGGCCAGGCAGGAGCGACAGACCATGAAAGCATCAATTCGCCAGAAATCATGTTCCTGGAAACGGAGGAGGGGGGGCGCACGGAGGAAACGAGCTACATCAGCAGCAGGCCTAGGGATGTCCATCTCCCGCAGGGCCTCCAGCTGCCCACCCACAACCTCCTTATGCGCCGCATGCTGGGCAGCAGCCCAGCCAAAAAATGTGGCATTGTTCCTGCCAATGGCAAGCTGATCAGACCAGTAAGCAACGAAAGAATCAGCGACCTTATGCGAGCAGGCCCCCATCTTGGCGAAGAAATCCGCCCACATATTGCCAAACCACCAAGACACGGGCCATTGTCCTCGCTCGAGAAACTCCTCCAGAGAGAGATGAGCAGGCACCCATTCATACATGGGAGCCTTCGGGTTATCCCCCCCCTGAGCGACGCTAAAAATTTGCCTCCAGATATCAGCATGGGCGGCCGCGGCAGACGCATGCTCAGGATCACGCACGGCCCCAGGGAGGTCCGAGACAGACAGCACTAAACGCGGCAACAACTGGAGCCCCCGCAAAAGCGCGTGTCTTTCAGCACGGCCAACCGACTGGATGGGGCCTGGGAGCGGACCGTAGGCCGCACGAACTGGGAGCCCAAACTCTCCCATCTGAACAGCCGACCATCCACAACGCCTGAATTCTGGCCAGGCGCTGTGCATCCCAGACCCATCGAAGAAGGCAGTTGGACCCCATCCCTCAGGCTTCGACCCCCAGTCCCCCAGAAGAAGGTGGGAGGCTCAGAGGGCGGAGGGGGGAGATCCGGAGGAGCCTGGGGGAGCCCAATACAAAACTTCAGCAGGTGAAAACTGTCCTGCCCCAAGACATTGACTCCCTCCTCAGACAGACGATCAAGCGTTTTTTCCATCTCCTCGGACCAGGCTGGCAGACCGCCAGCATCATTCTGTTCAAGCAAATTCGGACATGCGTACCACAGATGACCAAGATCTCCAACAGCACATTGTTTGCGACAGTCGGGATGTGGGCAGTGTGGCGTAGGCAACCATCCTCTTTGATGCCGCTTCTGCACAGTCATGAAGCCACCAGCCCACAGGCAACGAAGAGCTCCCGCGACCTGTGCATTCTTGATGGTGGCTGCCTTACCACCAACGGTAAGATGCACCGCTCGCATCCACAACGACTCGCCCCCCTCCAAGTGTTCTGCATGATGTTCCAGAATCCTTCGGCCTTGCCACCGTTGAACTCCAAGGCGCAGCAACTTTCGAACATCTTTGGGAGGCATCTTTAACAGCGAAATCACAACGCCCGTGTCATTGACAGTCAGCGTGCTACTAGCCATCTCCCAGCCTACTCTTCGCAAAGACAGCCAGGTCGCAGCTATCGGTCCTCGAACCCCCTGCCAGCCTGGATCACGTCCATGCCACAGGTCTTGGAGTACACGCCACGCCCGCTCGAGCTTGCCCATGTCCATCCTCATGCCGAACACGAAACAACTGTACATATACACCATGTTGAGCGTGGCGTCGAAGATCGGGTCCATGTACGGGTCGCGCTGAGACACCAAGTAGGCCGTGACACTGACCCCTTTGGCGTGAACCCCAGTGATAACTCCAGCCGTCTGCCTGAGCTGTTTCAGGTCACAGTCGGGAACGCCCGAGACCGAGCTGCCGTGCGCGGCCCCTGCCAGCCGCCCAGACCGCCAAATGGCCCCCACTTTGGAACCAGCAGCCTTCTGGAGCACCTTGACGCGTCCCATTCGTTTCTGCAGCTTATCCAGACGTCCTTTAGCAACAGTTCGAATCGCACGGCCACCGACCATATCATGTCCCAAGTTGCGCATCTGCTTCCTCTGAGTGAGCCCCAGCACCCTGGCCCACGGAGAAAACTTCTTGAGCGCCTCTCGGGTGGTGCCTACGAAGCCCGACTTGACGTGCTGAACCAGCAGGCCGAGCCTTCTCATGCCACTCTTGAAAATGCGAGTAGCCTTGACAGCTCAACCATCTCTTGCAGGTCCGGCCCCACCCACTGCAAGGTTCCATCATCCACAAGAGCCCGAGGGTGAATAGTCGGACATATCTCCTTAACACTAATCAACGTACGAATCATCAACACCGTCAGCAGAGTCGTGGCGTGAGTGCATCCAGGCAAGATGCCTTGCCCCACCTCGTGTAGGACTGACACCGACCCAAACGCCTTCACAGCCCGAGGCATTTTGTAAGAAGTCACCAACTGCCAAAGTAGTCGCAAAGGGTAGCCAACTTCCCGAGCCTCACTAAACAGACTGCTGACCTTGACCGTGTCGAAGCACTTCCACATGTCCATCATCACCGTGAGCGAATGCTGGCCCAGCAGCTTAGACATCTCCGCCATCGCGTTATGCATGAAGGCCGACCCCGACGACGAGTACCCCTTCCTATTGCCCCAGACCATCTCCGAGGGAAACTGCTGCAACCATTGCCGTGAAAGTGGTCGTCGGACTCTCGACCAAACACGTATCAGCGTGTGAATGAGAGCCACCAGTCTAGTTCCGCCTCCGTCCTTCGGAATCATAGCCATCTCAGAGTGAATACAATCCACTGGCCAGAGAAGCAAGTCCTCGCACCTCATGAAGAAAGAGGCCATGGCCCCCAAAGCCTCACGCGATAAGAACCACAACGATCTGGGCTGCAGCTCCGACGGACCAGCTGCCGTCTTCCACTTGAAAGAGAGGATAGCCTGAACCATCATATCCGTGGTGATGTAGGGCAGAGAAGGCCAACTGGCACTGTCGGTCGGCAACAGGATCTCGCTATCCTCATGCACCGCCCACACCTTCAACCACTTTTTCATTTCACGATCAGCCAACTCGTGTGGTGATTGCTCACTGCCTGCCTCGATGATTTCCTGGGTCGCCTGTAACCTAGTGAAACGATGCGCACCACTAGCACCTTTCTCAAAGGCTGAATCCACGAACCTCTTCCATCGAGCACGATCACACTTCTCATGAGCAGATAACAGGCGATCATGAGCATCTTGGACGTTGGCAAACACCTGGTCAAAGTCATCACGCGCCAATAGATTAAAGCAATGTGGCGGCAAGAAGAATTCAGAAACCCATGCAGGTAGAGCTTGCAGCGTACTTTCACAACCACGAACTCCATGCATAAAACGAGTGAATTCCACCAGCACCTTCGCCAGCGCAGAGTGATCGGCCAGAACGTTCACAAGTCTGTTCCCGTCCTGCCAAATCAGAAGCTTGTCAACCAACTTGGCAACGTGCTTCTTGACCCTCCGGCAATGGACGACCCACTTTAGAGCAACAATCCAAGCCCGTAGCTCAGGACCATGCTGCAACCGTCGAAGAGGAGGTCGCCACTTGGCCTGTGCCATCTGGGTAAGTAGAGGGCCACCACGTCCAGTCGTCGACGAAGCCTTTACTCCATCTACACAATCATAGACACCCTGCAATTCAAATTCCAGTCCAGCCAGCAACGCGTCCCAAGCCAAGCTCAAGTCGTCGCTGGTTTGAGCATAAAAAACTTGCCGTTCAACCTCACTCCAATCCAATGGAAATCTCTCACATCCGATAGGCGGCGTCTTCGGGAAGGGAGCTGGCTCCACCACCTGTCGCACCCATGCTGGCCTGTCTTCAGCTAACACGGGCAACTCCACAGGTAAGTGAACTTTGATATTACTGTCGTCAACCACCTGAGGCCGTCGCACTCGAGTTCCCAAGTTGGCGCACACCAGAGCGTAATCAATGATACTGCCAGGCTGCTCCAACAAACATGTAGGCCTCGACGGAGCCGCAACGAAGCCATTCACACCTATCAACCATCCAGAAGAAAGCAAATCAGGCGTGAGGTTCCAATCTCCCATGGCGATCCGGTCGCGCCCTATAGCATTCAAAACTGCCAGATATCTCGCGATCTTCACCAGCAAGGCCTCATTTGCTGCGCTCATTCCCTCACCAGAGATAAGACACACAGCTATAATTACAACACCTCCTGGTACCATCCAGGAAACATCTGCAGCAGCGATACGACCTGGCTCCAGCTCATGCTCAGGGAGCTCCGGAGGCGCCTTCACCACGATGTGCGTCGGAGCCAGGATGGCGACTCCACCTGATCGCCCAGCAGCCTCTGTTTCCACAGCTCCACCAAAGAAGCCATGGAAACCGAGATCTCGAATATGAGACTGCAAAGATGGAAGATGCTTGGCTAAAGTGCGATGCTCCTGAATCACCACAATCTTGGACCTGCACGTCTCCATGAACATTTTGAAAGGTCCAGCACCCTCCACATTGGCAGATGTGATCACTCCCTTCAACCTGAGATCAATATTAGACTGCCGACCAGTCGCCAGAGCAGTGCTGCCTCCAGTAGACGCCCTCGTGGCCGACAGAGAGGTAGCCACCGCCGTCGAACTCCCTGTGATACCGAAGAACTCGTCCTGGTCGAAGCCAACGTCGTCGAACCCCTGAAAATCCCACTGGCAATCATCACCGTCCAGACAGGAGTCTGCCACAACCTGCTGCTGCGGCAAAGCATGCAAGGGAATACCATTACGCGGCATCTCAAAAAGGTGCACGCACGACTGCAAGCCGCTGCCCACTTTGATTGAAGAGAGGCATAGCCGCCAGACGAGCAGCAGCAGCCCGAAGCCCCTCAAGGTCCTTGGGAACATGCTCAGCCAAATCGGATGGGTAAAACGCCTCCAACGATGCACGCAGCTCCTCCTCCTTGGCATCTGCAATGACCTGGTCCAAAGACTTGGGCTGGGCGCCCCCTGCTGCTGCAGCTGCGGCAGCTCCGCCCCCTGCCTCAGTACTCGGCGTGCCAGACGAAGGGACGCCTGCTCCGCCATTCGGCGTGCGAGGAGCTCGGAGCGACTCATCAGCCTCTTGCTTGACCCAGAGCGTGCCCATACTGTCCGCCAGCACCTGCGCCAGACCCGCCGCCTGCTCGGAGCCGATGCCCTGCGCCTCAAGCATCTTGCCCAAGGCGCCAACATCCATGGCCATGCCCTTGCCCTTCTCGTCGAGCGATGCCGACTCAGGAGCCATCGGCGCCTGCTTCGTGAGCTCCTGCACCTGCGCACTGAGCGACACCACCTCCTTCTCCTGCTCCGTGAGATCCATCTCAGCCTGCTCCAGACTCTTCTGCATCTCACCGAGTTGAAGTTTCCTCGCTGCCACCAACTTTCTCGAAGCTTCCGCCCGCTTCTCCGCCGTCTTGAGTCGATTAGACATGGTCTGCAACTTCGCATACATAGGGCGAGACTCCTGAAGCTTACTGTGCAACCTCTCCTTCTCAGCCCGCAACGACTCCACATATGCGCCCGCCTTCGACTCACTGCTGTACTTGGACACAAACGCCAGCTGCTCATCAATCTCCTTGAGCCTCTTGCGCATGTCCGCCTCATCATCCTTCTCGCCAGCGTCGACTTGCATGGGGTCCCCAGACGAGAAGAGCCCACGCTTCGCCTCAGCCTGAAGCTCCTTGATCTTCGCCTCGAGCTCACGAATCTTTGCCTGCCTTGCAGCCTCAGCTGACTGGTACTTCCACGGCGGCATCTTGGGCTTAGCGCGGACTGAAGGCTCCGAGGGCAGAACGTTGCCCCCGAACGTGACTCCTTTCGCCAAGCCGCACAGCACACACTTCTTCGCATGCGCCATGTTCCACCACTGCTTGCCCGTGCGATCACTCTTGCAACTCTTGCAATACCACCTGCACGCAGCCTCCTCGCGCGGCCCCATTGCAGCGACGTCTTGGGGCCGCGAGAGCACCTGCTCACCTGCGGGGCCGCAGGAAGCAGCCGATCGGCTGGGGCGGACCAGCCGTCGGACAGAAAGCTTGTATCGTCTGGCCGCGGTGACAGCGGTATCCGTGTAGGCCTGGAGGCGGACAGCCTCCCAAGCATTTAGTCTTGAGCCAAAACGGCTACGGAAAAGGAGGAGGAGGAGGAGGAGGAGGAGGAGGAGGAGGGGGAGGAGGAGGAGTGAGGAGGAGGAGGAGGAGGGGATGAGAGTAGCAGAGGGAGGCGGAGGGAGGAGGGAGGAGGAGGCGGAGAGGAGGAGGAGGAGGAGGAGGAGGTGCGGGAGGAGGAGGGAGGAAGGAGGAGGAGGAGGAGGAGGGGGAGGAGGAAGAAGGAGAAGGAGGAGGAGGAGGAGGAGAAGGGGGAGAGTGGTGAGGGGGAGGAGGAGGGGGAGGGGGGAGGGGGAGGAGGAGGGGGAGGAGGAGGAGGAGGAGGAGGGAGGAGGAGGAGGAAGGAGGAGGAGGAGGAGCCTGACTCTGGCTGGGGGGAAAGCGGGCCGCGCACGCCCACGCAGAGATAACCAGAGGGCCACTCGCGAACCTGGTGAGCTGCCGCCACGGCGGCCACTGCCCCCTCCCCGGGCACCACACACTGGTGGCGCGCACAAGGGAAGGAGGAGGAGGAGGAGGAGGAGGAGGAGGAGGAGGAGGAGGAGGAGGAGGAGGAGGAGGAGGAGGAGGGGGTTAGGGGGAGGGGGGAAGGCTTCTTAGAAGCAGGCTGCTTCCTAGAAGGCGCCGGCCCTGCATCTACCGCCTTCTAAGAAGCAGTGGTGCTTCTGGGAAGCCTTCCCCCCTTCCCCTACCCCCTTCTGCGCGTGGCACCATATACATCGTGGGCACCGCACCGCGCAGATCCTGCAGGAATATCGAGAAAGAGGCAGACGACGAGGACGGCGCAAGGGGAGAACGTGCCGGGCTGGGCGCAGATGCGCCAGAGCACACCCAGAACCAACCCGCCGACTGGCACCGCGCGCTCCGGCTACGATGCCGCATCGTGCCGTGGCCATGATGCTCCTGGGACGAGGATGGCAGCGGGTGTGAGGATGAGGTCGAAGAAAACAAGAACGAGGACCCGAGGAGGAGGGGGAGGAGGAGGAGGAGGAGGAGGAGGAGGAGGAGGAGGAGTGAGGAGAGAGGTATTCGAAGGAGAGAGGAGGAGGAGGGGGAGGAGGAGGAGGAGGAGGAGAGGAGGAGGAGGAGGAGGAGGAGGAGGAGGAGGAGGAGGAGGAGGACATGCGGCCGAGCCAGAACATCTGACGACGTCGAGCTGGGACGAGCGGGCAGTCTCCGAGCCGGGCCGCACCACAACACAGACGCGCCGAAATGGACCGGAACCGACGACGCAAGCAATTCACGAAACCGAGGCGAACCGAACCAGAGGGCTTGCAAAACCGAACCAGCCCGAACCAAAGGCGCAGAAGAAAAACCGAAGCGAACCGCACGGCGAACGAGGGCGGGCGACGCCTTTTCAGAACCGGGCTCTCCCCGCACACTGACGGCACGTCTTCGCGTGTCCGACACAACGATGCTCCTCCTGCTCCTCCTCCTGCTCCTGCTCCTGCTCCTGCTCCTGCTCCTGCTCCTGGTCCTGGTCCTGGTCCTGGTCCTGGTCCTCCTCCTCCTCCTCCCCCCTCCTCCTCCTCCCCCTCCTCCTCCTCCTCCTCCTCCTCCTCCTCCTCTTCCTCCTCCTCCTCCTCCTCCTCCTCGAGGGCGGATCCGCTTGAAAGCAACGGCCTCACCCGAACGGGAGGCCCGTGGGGCGCGCCTGCCTGTCCAGGGGTCTCGGCCCGCAGGGAAGGAGCCATGCCTGCGGGGGGGATGACAAGGGGGCTCGGATTAGGTCAGGCATGGCCTCCTCCATGCGGATTTTGGAGGACAAATGGTCCAGCAATCGTCCCCAGACCATCTTTGGAATAGTTTTGAATGCTCCTCCTGTAGAGGGGCACGCCCGACTTCGGGCTTTGAGCGAGAGGGTCGCACCGTGGATTGACTCTGGTCCGCATCCTCACCCTCGTCTTCCTCCTCTCCCTCCCCGGGCGGAAAATGGCTCGAGGGGGAGGAGGGGGAGGAGGGGGAAGGTGAGGGGAGGAGGAGAGGAGGGAGCGAGAGGAGGAGGCGGAGGAGGAGGGAGGAGGAGGAGGAGGAGGAGGGGGAGGAGGAGGAGGAGGAGGAGGGGGAGGAAGGAGGAGGAGGAGGAGGGGGAGGAGGAGGAGGAGGAGGAGGGGGAAGGAGGAGGAGGAGGAGGAGGAGGCCACTCCGCAAGAAACATTCCACAAGAAACCCGACCCCGAGCCCCCAGGGCGTCCGTATATTTTTTTGGCGTGGGAACGTCGCGCGTTCCACTGCAAAACCATCGAGACCCAAGACATTCAGGGCACCCTGAAGGCAAGCAGGGTGCTTCTAGGCATGGGCCTCCACCGTGGCTCCTCCTGCCTCCTCCCCCCTCCTGGGGGGGGAGGGGACATCTTCAAGATCTGTTTCTTCATCACGTAGGTCATCTCCGCCATCTGGCATGTCGGAGGGCGCCACAGAGTTACCATCCTGACGGGGCGAGAGAGCGAGATGGAGGTCGAGAATGGATAAAGAGGATGACCGGGAGAACGACAAGGATGAGGAGGCCGGAATGGAGAAGAGAAGAAGTGGGAGTGGGAGGAGAAAGGAGGGCGGCTGGTGGAGCAGGTTTTGGAAGACTCTAGGGGGCTCTGGGGGGCGCTCCTCCCTCTCCTCGTCCTCCTCCTCCTCGTCCTCCTCCTCCTCCTCCTCCTCCTCCTCCTCCTCCTAGTCGGCTTAACCAGCACCGTCATCAAAACCATCATCAGCATCATCACCCTTCGTCGTCGTCACGAACATCAACATCATATTCATCGCCAGCATCATCACCATCATCACCACCATCATCATCAACATCATCAACATCATCATCAGCATCGTCATCAGCATCATCACCCTCATCATCAGCATCAGCATCAGCATCAGCATCAGCATCAACATCAGCACCATCATCATCATCATCATCATCATCATCATCATCATCATCATCATCATTATCATCATCATCATCATTATCATCATACGCGTCATCATCAGCATGATAATCATCGTCATCATCATCATCATCATCATCATCATCATCATCATCATCATTATCATCACCATCACCATCACAAGTATCGTAATTGTCGTCGTCATAATTATCATCATTATCGTCATCGTCGTCTTCGACGTCATCATCCTCACCCTCACCAACCTCCTCCTCCTCATCATCATTCTCATCATCACCCTCATCGTCATCCTCAGTATACATCACCGTCACCATCACTATCTCCATCTCCATCACCATCTCCATCTCCATCACCATCACCATCACCATCACCAGCAACATCATCATCATCATCATCATCATCATCATCATCATCATCACCATCACCATCATCATCATCATCATCATCATCATCATCATCATCATCATCATCATCATCGTCACCATCAGCATAATCATCTCCATCATCAGCATCATCATCATCATCATCACCGTCACCGACATCACCATCATCACCAGCATCATCACCATCATTATCATCATCATCCTCAATAGTATCACCATCATCATCAGCAGCACCATCATCGTCATCATCATCATCAACCTCCTGATCATCATCAGCATCATCACCATCATCAGGATTATCGATATAAACATCACCAGCATCGGATTCCTTATCCTTGTCATCATCATCGGCTTCGTCTGTGTGTTCACCATCGTCTTTGTCGTGGCCGTCGATGTCTCGCCATCCTCCTCCTACTCCTCACCATCATCACCATCATCATCATCATCATCATCATCATCATCATCATCATCATCATCCTTATCATCATCATCATCATCATCATCATCATCATCATCATCATCATCATCATCATCATCATCATCATCATCATCGTCATCATCATCATCATAGGTGTACAAGGATGCCATAATTTGCGACCAAATGTATAGATTAGGGGAAAGGAAAATCACCACCACAACCACCACCACCTGGAGGATTGAGGCAGAGGGTGGTCGGGGGAAGTGGTGTATATATCATTTCGGGCGCTCTCGCAGGTCATCGTGCACACCCGCGTCCCGAACGCCAGCTCATCCTGAATCCTCCCAAATGGTGCTGGTGGCGGTGCGCTTCCTGCTCGCGCTTCCTGCTCCCGGAAAAATGGTGCTGTGTGTGTGCGTGTGTGCGTGTGTGTGCGTGTGTGTGTGTGACTGTGTGTGTGCGTGTGTGTGTGTGTGTGTGTGTTACTGTGTGTTTGTGTGCCTGCGCGTGTGCGCGTGTGCGCGTGTGTGCGTGCGTGTATGTGGGACAAGGTCGGCGGTGTGTGCAGTCGTCGTGCCTGGGGTATGGTGGGTGTGTCGTGTGTTTGTGCGTGCATGCGTGCGTGCGTGCGTGCGTGCGTGCGTGCGTGCGTGCGTGCGTGCGCGCGCGTGCGTGCGTGCGTGCGTGCGTGCGTGCGTGCGTGCATGCGTGCGTGCGTGTCGTCAACGGACGGGCGCCTGAGCAGACGCGGAGCACGGACCGAAAGCCGCGTTCTGCTCACGGCCGGGCGCCTGAGCAGACGCGGAGCACGGACCGAAGGCCGCGTTCTGCTCACGGCCGGCGTGCTGGCCGTGGCCTCCGCACCCCGCGCCGCGCGAGGAGCGCCGTCCTCTCCCTGCACGCTTGCGACGCCCCCCACCCTTGGACTCCTCCTCCTCCTCCTCCTCCTCCTCCTCTTCCTCCTCCTCCCTCCTTACTACTTCTCCACTTCCTCCTCCTCCTCCTCCTCCTCCTCAGCCTCCTCCGCCTCCTCCGCCTCCTCCGCCTCCTCCGCCTCCTCCCTCCTCCGCCTCCTCCGCCTCCTCCGCCTCCGCCTGCCGCCTCAGCCTCACCCTCCCCCTCCCCCTCCTCCTCCTACTACTCCTCCTCCCCGCCTCCTCCTCATCCTCCCCTCCTCTCCTCCTCCTCCTCCTCATCTCCTCCTCCTCTCCTCTTAACTACTTCTCCACTTCCTCCTCCTCCGCCGCCTCCTCTCCTCCTCCGCCTCCTCCTGCCTCCCTCCCCCTATCAGCCTCCTCCGCCCTCCTCCGCCCTCCTCGCCTCCGCCTCCACCTCGCCTCCGCTCCCCCTCCTTCTCCTCCTCTCACTCCATCCTCCGCGCCTGCCTTACTCCTCCTCTCTTCTCCTCCTCCTCCTCTCTCCTACTCCTCACATCTTACACTTCTCCACTTCCTCCGCCGCCTCATCCTCCTCCTCCTCCACTCCCCTACTCCTCCTCCCCCCCCCCCCCCTCCCCCTCCTGACTGTACTCTCCACCTCCTCCTCCTCCTCCTCCTCCTCCTCCTCCTCCTCCTCCAAGGGGTGGACGAGGGATTACCGTCAGAACTGACAGCAGGGATGTGCGATAAGGGTGCAAGCGTGCAAGGCCCCCGGGCGCCCCTGCCGAGGCTCCTCGGGCGGGGCTGGCCATCGAGAGCAGCCAGGGACAGACCCCGAGAGGCAAGCGCGCAAAGGGGGCACCCTCGGGAAAGCCACGCCCATCCTCACAACCCGCTTCCGACTGTGGGCCGACGCGAAGTGCACTTCAGAACCTACCTCTTCTTCGCCCACCTCCTCCTCCTCCTCCTCCTCCTCCTCTTCCTCCTCCTCCTGCTCCTCCTCCTCCTCCTCCTCCTCCTCCTCCTCCATTCCTTGTTCTCATCAGCAACGTCTCCCTGTCGCACCCCGCGTCCGGCCGCAAGGGGGGGGGCAAGCGAGGCGGCGGAGGCAGAGGCGAGGACAGAGTAGGATGCTGCTCCCCGTTCTCGAGCTCACAGCGCGGCCGCGCGCCGCCCCCTCCCGCGCAGGAGGCGCGGGCAACTGCCCCCCCCCGCGGCCCCGACCGCGGAGCGCGCTCCTCCTCCGGGCCACCCCCGGCGCCGCACGCCGCGCCCGCGCCCCGCGAGAGGGCGCGGCGATCGCCGCGATCGCCGCGCGCCCCCGCGCAGCCCCCGCCCCCCGGAGGAGGGCAGCCGCGCCGGCCCAGAGCGAGACGCGCGGCGCGCGACTTTGCCTATCGCGCCCCCGCGGGCGACTTGTGGCCGAGGCCTCGGCGTCGGCCGAAGGACGGGCTGCGGAGCGGGAGACCAACGGGAGGGGCGCCAGGGCCCGCGCCGATATGCGCCCCCGGCCCTCCCCGGGGTCCGCTGCAGCATGCCCTTCACCTCCGTGATGCTCCAGAAGCCGTGGCAGCCCACGTTGTTCTGGTCTGTCCTGAGGAGAGGTGGGGCGAGCGGCGACGGGGAGGAGGAGGAGGAGGAGGAGGAGGAGGAGGAGGAGGAGGAGGAGGAGGAGGACCATGTATACCAAAGACTCACCAGCGATGTTGGAAGAAACACTCCGCCCTGACTCCCTCATTATAGGCCTCATACACGGATTCATTGCCACTGAAGGGAGTGCCCCGTTGGGGGACAACCGTTGGAAGATCCTGAGCCTTGCCAAACACCATCCTCAAGACTTCATCGCGACGAATCAATCTGACTGTTGCGTCTTGAAGATCCTGAATCGTGCCAAAACGCCATTCCTGGGACTTCGACACCGCGACTCAATGTAACCGTTGCGCCCTGACGATCCTGAATCGTTTCAAATACCCTTTTCGGTTACGTTAACCATGGGAACCCTTGAAATTCCTGCAACTGTTAGAAAAAATGCGCGGCGCTAAAGCGAGAGCCACATTTTGAAAAGGAACCACCGACAATCCTTGAAACCCTTGCATTTTGTACAACGAATGTGCGCGGTGCTACGGCGAGAGCCACATTTTGAAAACGACCCGCCCTCAATCCATGAAGCTCGTGCAAGTTAAAAACGAATGTGCGCGGCGCTGAGATTGAACCACAGTTTGAAAACCAGCCGCCCTCAATCCGTGCGCGGCGCTGAGGCGAGAGTTACACGATGGAAGCGGCCCGCCCTCCATCTGTGAAGCCTTCTGCGATCTCTGTCTGCACATCAAGATCACAAATGTTTTGGAAGTCTAAAGCGAAACGCCGGGCCCACCCTGCCGACCGGCCTCGGGGTGCGACAGGGAGGAGCTCCTTACAAGGAAGATGAGGACGAGGGGGGGGGAGAGGATGGGGAGGGAGAGGCGGAGGAGGACGAGCGTAAACCCAAGATTTATCAAAGATGTTAGAATCCACCCTCCCTCCGAACTCCATCGTCCTGGGCCCCTACAAAGGTTCATTTCCACTGAGGGAAATGCCCAGTTGGGGGACAACCGTGTGAAAATCCTGAAACTTACCAAAACACCATTCTCACGACTTCAACGCCACAAGTTAACCAAACAGTTGCGCCTTGACCATCCTGAATCGTGCCAAACCACCCTTCATAGGATTTCAACAGCGCGAATCAACGTAACTGGTGCGCTCCGAAAACCCTGACTTGCTCCAAAACACCATTCCTGACTCGTTCACCATGAGAGTGCATGAAATTCTTGCCAATGTTTGACACGAATGTGCGCGGCGATAAAGCGAGAGCCACATTTTGAAAAGGATCCGCACTCATTCGGTGAAACTCTCGCAATTGTTCACAATGCATGTGCGCGGCGCTAGAACGAGAGCTACATTCTGAAAACGACCCGCCCTCAATCCATGAAGCTCTTGCAAATCGAAAAACGGATGTGCCGGGCGCTCAGGCGAGGACCACATGTTGAAGACTACCCGCGCTCAATCCGCGAAAACCGTGCAAATTTTCAAAAACGAATGTGCGCGGCGTTGATGCGACAGTCAGATTTTGGAAACCACCCGCACTCCATCTTTGAAGCTGCTGCCAGTTTGAAAATTTCAGGCTCATAAATGGTAAGGAAATCTCAGGCGAAACGCCTGGCCCGCCCTTCCGACTGGCCTAAGAGTGCACGAGTTACTCATAAGGGAAAGGAATGGAGGAGGAAGAGGAGAAGGGGGAAGAGGGACAGGGAAGGGAAGAGGATGGAGGGAGCACGAGAAGCAGCAAGGAAGGACGGAGAGGGAGCGGGAGAGAAGAAGAGGAGTGTTTTTGGATCGGTTAGTTTACCCAGAGGCTCAATCAGAGCATGCACCTGAGAAGACCCACAACCACGTGACGAGGAGGAAGAGGAAGGCGACGAAGAGGAAAATGGAAAAAATGCACCGGAGAGCGAGGGCGGGGGAGGGAAGGGTAGAAAGGGGAAGGAGGAGCCACAAGAGCATGAGGAGGACGCCAGGAGTATGCCGCAGGGGGCAGAGGGGGAAAAGGGGGGGGAGAATGCAGACCCCACTCTTCCCCTTCCTCTTCCGCCCCTGCTGGTTTCGTCCCTTCCCTCTCCTCGTCTCCGCTTCGCTCCCTCGCCCTTCCTCTGCCTTTCTGCACCTCTCTCCCGCAGCCCTTCCTCCGCTCTCGGCAAACCGGCTGCGGGCGCCGCCGGGGGGCGGCGGCGGTGGCAAGGCTGCCACGGGGGCGGCGGGGGCCAGGATTTTGCTACTCTTCGGCCCCTTTCCGAGGCCCCCGACGGCCCCGAGGGGCGGTTCGGGATGAGGGGCCAGAGCCTAGGAAAGAGGTCCAGACCTCTGGCGAGCCACGCCGTGGAAAAAAAAAAAAAAAAAAAAAAAAAAAAAAAAAAAAAAATTGACGCCAGACGTCGGGGGAGGAGAGGGGGGAGGGGGGGGGAAGAGCGGCAGGCCGATCGCCGCGGTCGAGCTCAGCCAAGGGCGCTGGAGGTGGGCGCGCAGCCTATGCTGCCAGGAGGACGACGACGAACGACGACGACGACGACGACGACGACGACGACGACGACTACTCTACAGAACCACTTACCAATACATACACTCCAACTTTTTTTACCCACTACTACTACTGACTACTACTACTACTATACTACTACTACTACTATACCACTACTACTACTACTACCTACTTACTACTACTATACTACTACTACTACTACTACACTACTACTAATACCACTACCACTTACTACTACTTACTACTACTTACGACTACTACTAATGCTACTACTACTACTACTACTACTAATACTACTGCTGCTGAGACTACTTCGATTGCCACCTCGTGCTGCCACTACTTATACTACTACTACTACTACTACTAAAAAAAAAAAATACAACTACTACTACTACTACTATACTACTTACTACTACTATCTTACTCCTATTACTAACTACTACTACACTCTAATACCGCCGACTCGGCACTACTACTACTACTACTACGAACTACGACTACTACTAATACTATTATACTACTACTACGACGGGCAAATCTGTTTGGACACTTACTACTACTACACTGCTACGCCATACTACTACTACTTTTACACTGTACAACTACCACTAGTACTATTGTACTAAAGTACGACATGATCTATTAGTAGTAGTCATTAGTACTACTACTACTACTACTACTACTACTACTACTACTACTACTACTACTACTACTACTACTACTACCACTACGAATACTACGAATACTACTACTACTGCTGCTGTTGCTACAACGACAACTACTGCTACCGCTACGACTACTACTATTACGACGACGACTTCTACTACTACAGCTACTACTTCTACTACTCCTACTACTACTACTACTACTACTACTACTACTGCCACTACTACTACTACTACTACTTCTTCTGCTGCTACTACTTCTATTACCACTGTTACTACTACTAACACTACTACTCCTACTACTACTACTACTACTACTACTACTACTGCCACTGCTTCTGCTGCTACTACTTGCGCTACCACTACTACTGCCACCACTACTACTACTACTACTACTACTACTACTACTACTACGACTACTACTACTACGACAACAACTACTACTACTACTGCTACTACTACTACTACTACTACTACTACTACTACTACTACCGCGACGATTGCGACTACTACTACGATACTACTGACTACCACTACTTACTACTTACTACTAATTCTATTACGTACTACTACTACTACCACCACTACTACCACTACTACTAGTACTACTACTACTACTACTACTACTACTACTACTACTACCACTACTAATACTACTACTACTACTACTACTACTACTACTACTACTACTACTACTACTACTACTACTACCACTACTACTTCTGCTGCTACTACTTCTAGTACCACTACTGCTGCTACTACGACTGCTACTACGACTAAAACTATTATACTACTAGTATTACTACTACGACTACTACTACTACTACTACTACTACTACTACTACTACTACCACCACCACTGCTACTAGTGCTGCTACAACAGCAACTACTGCTACTACTACTACTACTACTACCACTACTACTACGGCTACAACAACAACTACTACTACTACTACTACTACTACTACTGCTACTACTACTACTACTACTACTACTACTACTAGGCCAGAGGCTGTTCGGTAGCCTGTGTTTTCGCATACGCAGAAGCGAACGCCCGCGCAGCGACGACGACGACGATGACGGTGGCAGCGGTGATGATGGAGCGTGTCTTGAGGCAGTGATGTGCCCATCGCGTCTCGCAGTGCAAACTACCGAACATACGGTGACTGCTCTCATCTCTTATGCGCTCCACACTGGTCAGCGTGAGTGCCCACGCTGCACCCTTACACTGAAAAAGCAACAGCCCAAAACTTTGCGTTTGAAGCAGCTTCGCCAGCGCCTGAACTCAGCGGCCCAGCAGCCTGGCCAATGACTTGAGCGCGCCCTCAGGACGCGCGGAGGAGGAGGAGGAGGAGGAGGAGGAGGAGGAGGAGGCTGGAGGGATGCCCCCATGTCTCCGACATCTCCGGAGCTCTCTCATGAATGCAGGTCTTGGGGGCGACTATTTTTCGACATCGCACGTTCAATTGTGAAAGGGAATGCTTGCATGGACATGTGCGGAGGGAACGTGGGACGGTAGGGTCGGCAGGGTGCAGCGCAGCATCGTTGATGCATCCTGGCTTCTGTTCTCTCTCCGCGACTTCAGAAAGCCATGCGCCTCGGAATTCGACAACTACCTCGGATGTCTGGTGAAATTGAAAAGGAAATTGGTACAACAATCGACTCCCATCAACTCGGCTGCAACTTCCTCCTCCTCCTCCTCCTCCTCGTGCTCCTCCTACGGGAGGGTGCATTGCAGCATCGTTGATGCATCCTGGCTCCACTCTGAGTTTCTTCCTCCTCCTCCTCCTCATCATCATCATCCTGATCCTCCTACGGGAGGGTGCATTGCAGCATCGTTGATGCACCCCGGCTTCACTCTGGACCTCCTCCTTCTCCTCCTCCTACTCCTCCTCGCCCTCCTCCTCCTCGCCCTCCTCCTCTGCCCTCTCCTCATCCGCTCCCCATCCCCCCACAGCGTCCACCAATTTCGCTAGCGGAGGCGCCAAAACCATTGAAAAACCAAAGAAATCCAAACAAATCCAATTAACCCCTGTGAGGGTTCCCAAAAAACCAAAATAACCAATTATTATGCAACTTAGTCGGTCTGGGGCTCGTGGGGCTGGAAATCCAAAATTATTGGAAAACCTTTGAAAAACCTAAGAAATCCAACAAAAATCAAATTAATCCCTGTGAGGGTACCAAACAAACCAAAATAACCAATTATTCCGGAACTTAGTCGGCTTGAAGAACTACTACTACTACTACTACTACTACTACTACTACTACTACTACTA
>CAUYUJ010008270.1:10000-14736 GCA_963575745.1 Prorocentrum cordatum | reverse complement strand
AGTAGTAGTAGTAGTAGTAGTAGTAGTAGTAGTAGTAGTAGTAGTAGTAGTAGTAGTAGTAGTACGTAGTAGTAGTGGTAGTAGTAAGTCGTAGTAGTAGTAGTAGTAGTAGTAGTAGTAGTAGTAGTAGTAGTAGTAGTAGTAGTAGTAGTAGTAGTAGTAGTAGTAGTTAGTAGTTAGTAGTAGTAGTAGTAGTAGTAGTAGTAGTAGTAGTAGTAGTAGTAGTAGTAGTAGTAGTAGTAGTAGTAGTACGGTCGAGGGGAACAATTAAGCAACACCCCCCCCCTCCTCCGCAGTTCAAAGTTGTCCGGCTTTCGCAAGACCGCTCGGAAGCCCAAAATCGGAAAATCCGAAACCAACATTTCATTTGGGGGGAGGGGGGGAGGTTCAAACCATATGTTCTGCATGAGTGTTGTTTAATTGTTTCCGACACACGTAATGATTGCGGGGGGGCGGGGGAGGGATAGAGGGGGAGGGGGCGTGGGGGGGAAGGAGAGAGGAGATATGGTGTTACTGCGGCCCGTTGGTTGTTGTTAGTATGGCCAGGGGTCCTCCGGAGTGTATTAATTATCGAGTACGGTGAGGGGGGGGGGGGAGCCAAAAAGGCTTTCCCCCACCCCCCCTTCACCGAAGAGCCTCTCGGAAGAGCCTCTGGTGCTCTCCGAAGAGCCTCTTGGGGCCGCCGAAGACCTTCTTGCAGCCGCCCAAGAGCCTCTTGGACTCTCCGAAGGGCCTCGTGGGGCCTCCGAAGAGCCTCATGGGGCATCCGAAGCGTTTCTTGGGCTCTCCGAAGAGCCTCTTGGGCTTTCCGAAAAACCTCTTCTTCCGGCATTTCCTAGCACTCCCTCGGACTAGCACTCCCTAGGGCTAGTATTCCCTAGGACTGGTACTCCGTAGCGCGAGTACTCGCTAAGACGAGTACTCCCTTGGACGAGTACGCCCTGGGGGTAGGAATTCCTAGGACTGGTACTCCCTGGGGCTAGCACTCCCTACGGCGAGTACTCCTTAGGACTAGTACCCCCTACTGATGGTATTCCCTAACACCAACACTACAGCGCCATAGTACTACCTCACTACATCACCACTCCCACCATACCAGTGCCACAACACCACAACACCGCTACCACAACACCACAACACCACAACACCGCTACCACAGTACCACAACACCACAACACCGCTACCACATCACCACTACCACAGCACCACTGCCACTACCACAACACTACTACCTAGTAACAACTCAACAACACTACCAACACTACATCACTAACATAACACTACCAACACCACACCACTAACACAGCGCACCGCAACCAACACCACACCACAAACACAGCATACAGCACAACCAGCCACTACCAACACCACACCACTAACACAACGTTACCAACACCACACCACTAACACAACGCAGCGACCACCACACCACTAACACAGCACTACGACCACGTTGGTTACAGGTGGGAGCTACTGCGGCCAATGTTGCCTGCGCGGGAATGCATTCCCTTAAGGGTTGCGAATCTCTCCAAATCTAACATGAGATACATTTTACAAACTACTTTCATTCAGCGGCCTGCGCGGGCCACAGTAACTCTCACCCGGCCGCGCGACGGGCCGCGCTAACACCCAGCGGGCCACACTCACGCCCAACGGGCCACAGTAACAACCGGTCGCAAGGAGGGGGGGGGGCAACGAAATACGGCATGACACGGGAAATGGAGGAGAAGGAGAAATGGGGAAAAGTGCCGCGGAATGTGGAGGAGGGGGGTGGATTGGGAGGACTTGGGGAGAAATGGGGAGGGGTGCGGAGGGATGGGTAGGAGCGGAGTGGAGCGGCGAAAAATGCGGAAGGCAGGGGGGAACGTGCAAGAGCGCGGAAATGCAGGGAGGAATGCGGAAGACGGAAGACTGAGGACGCGTGCGACGGAGTGCGGAGGAGGGCAGAAGGGTGTGGGAGAACGGAATGGAGAGGAGCGTGGAAGATTAGAAGGAAATCGGACAAGTGGAGAGGACTGCGACGGGGTGCAGAGGAACGCAGGGGGGAGAAGGAGGAGGGGGGAGGAGGAGGAGGAGGAGGAGGAGGAGGAAGACTTCGGGAGGAGTGCGGAGGAGGGCGGCGGGATGGGGGGGGCCAGCGCGAAGTGGCGAAGGGTGCGAAAGGGCAGGGGGGAATGTGGGAGAGTTGGGAAGCATCGGGAGCAATGCGGAAGACGGAAGAGTGGGGACGAGTGCGACGGAGCGCGGAGGAGGGCGAAAGGATGTGGACGAGTGGGGAGGGCGCGATAGGATGAGGAGGAATGGAATGGAAAGGAGCGCGGAAGGCCCAGAGGATGGCTCGGCCGAGGCCTGGCCCACCATCCTCTAGAGCTTTTGGCCGTTTTTGGCGCGGGACTCCGCGAACTTCACCCTGCCCTCGCCGGCCTCGTTCCGCGCGCGCATCTGGAAGGCCTCGGCCGACCGCAAGCCGCGGGCCAGGATCACCTGGAACGCATTCCGAGACCCGAGGTCCAACGGATCGGCTGCGCTGTCGCCCTGTCGCCCCCTGGCCCTAACGCCGGCGGTCGCGCCCCCCATCTCTAGCAGGCGCCGTAGCTTGCCCCCCTGCGGGTGCATCTCGGAGAACCAGCGAAGACATCGATCTCGCTCATGGGCTTCTTGGCGGACTGCTGTGCGAGGAAACGCGACATGCTCGCGTATCCCTCGTGGGGCGCCGCGTGCAACTTCACGTCGTAAGCCTCGCGGGGGCGTCGGGCGATCTTTCGCCAGTAGCCGCTTGCTAGTAAAGACGGCGCAGTGGTGGTGCTCGCCGCGGAGGAACGCGTCGACCGGGGACTCGGCGTGCCACTCTTTCGCGACCATCCCGAGCAGGGCGATCGAACCGGAGTGCTCGTTCGCTGGCTCTGAGGTGCATGCGCAGTCTCTGCGCGTCGCCCTCCAGCGCCGCGAGCTCTCGGCGCGACTCCGCCGAGATGGCGAGGTCGGTCGGCATGGCGCCGCGGCGACCGTCCGTTCGCGGCCGCTTGCCGTTGAGCCGGCGGCGGCCAGCCGCGTCGTCCCCTGGGTCACGACGCTGCCCCCCGCGGTCGACAACCTCGCTCGCTGGGCCCGCCGGGTCAGCGCGGGCGATCGCTGGGCCCGGCGCATCGCCCGTAGCCGTCGCGGGGCCGCGGCGCTGCCCCCCGCCGCCAGCCTCGCTCCCCCTGCGCGGGGCCGCGCCCTGCGGTCTGGCGAGCTGGGTCGGCTGCTGCGCCTCGAGCGCGGGGCGCCGGGCTGCCCTCCCGGGGCAGCGCGGTCGGCCGGCGGGCCCGCCGCCGCCAGTCTCGCCTCCCTCTGCGCGAGGCCGCACCCCGCGGTCCGCTGAGCTGCGTCGGAGGCGGCGTCTCGCGCGCAGGGCGCCGGGCTGGCCCCCAGGGTCAGCGCGGGCGGCCGCTGGTCGCGCCGCCTCGTCGGTCGCCGTCGCCGGGGCGCGGCGCTGCTCCCCGTCCGAGTCTTCGCTGTGGAAGACTCTGCAGCGCCTCATCGGCCGCCCCGTCGCGCCGGCGACAGCGGCCCCCCCGCCGCCGCGCCTGTCGCCCAGCCGCGGCGGCGCCCGCGCGTCTTGGGACGACATGGCTACGGACAATGACATGCCAAGCGCCCCGTCGGGAGGCCGCGCCGCCGAGGGCTCGCGTCGCTTCAGAACCGCGCGCGCTGCCTTGTGCAGCTGCTAAAATGCACTCTGCTCGGGGCTCTCTAGTGCTCTTGGCCACGCGCCGCTCCTGCTCTCGCATCTTCCTGTTCGCGGGCGCCCACGCCGCGAAATCGAACACGTTTAAATATAGAGATCTTTTCGGTGCGCAGAGAGCCTCGACGCGCGCCTTCCGTTTGGCTGCCTCGCCAGGGTTGCTTTTGAACCCCGTGGGGTCGTTGTCCTCTAGAACGGCGCACCTGCGCCGACGCGGATTGGCCGCCCGCAGAGCGGCTGACAAGAGGTCCCCCGTGCACCTCCGCAGCCGCCGCGCCATTCCACCGGCTACCGCAATCGCGCCGCAACGTCAGCCGGTCGTCGGTCGTTTCCCACACCAGCGATGATTTTCACGGCCATGCATCCAGGGTTGAGGCGCAAGCTCATGGGCTGCACCACGTAGCCTTCTGCAAGCCCTTCGCACGGGCGACGGTAAGCCCCGCGGACTTCTCTCATAGCGGCGAACTCTCTTGCACGGGCAGTGGCGCATGCTGGGAATGTCTTGCAATCGATGTGCATGTGAATCGACTTCAACCAAAAACTCGGCGGATTATCTTTGAACTTCGTGGCAAACGTCATGCGTTCTCTACGGTCTGCCTTCGTCTGCAAGGGTTTCTCACGGAGCCCCCTGAACTTGATCCCCTTTTCCACCAAGGATTTGCGTAGCGTCCGCTCGAAGCACTTTACGCGGGCGCGCTTCATGATCATGGCCAACGTAATCTCGCGCCGGGCTCCACCTTTCTTCGCCATGCCCCTGAACGCAGACACCGCGCGGTTAATTTGTTTTTTGTATCGAGGGTGGAAGGGCGACTACGTTGAGGCGAGCGCGCACTATTGTGCGAAATGGCCACAAACTCGGTAGACTGTGGACATGGTTTTGTCAACTGCCGTCGAAATGTCGGTAACACACAATTTCAGGACACTCCGCGTCCGTTTCATCATCTGCACCTCGCGTAGGCCGTGATGTTTTCGGCACGACGTGTTCTACTAAAGGTGGCATGCGGTCGAC
>CAUYUJ010008270.1:0-5000 GCA_963575745.1 Prorocentrum cordatum | reverse complement strand
AGAGGCCAGTAGGGGGACGAGAAGCAGCACAAAACAGGGCTGAACCTAAACGGTGTGTTTCGTTCGTTTTGTTTTCGTTTTCCCTCGCTTTTGTCTCGAAGCCGCCTTTACCTCACAAAAAAAATCGAAACGACAACGGCCCACGAAATCGCCCAAAACACCATGTAGGTCCGGCCCCGGCACAAAAAGCGGGAAGAGGGAGGGGCAAACCAGGGGAGGATTGGAGGAGGGAAGGGGGGGGGGGCCGGGGGGGGGAAGCGAGGGAGGAGGGAATGGAGGGGGGGCGCGGGGCCGGCGAGGGACCAGGGAGGAGCGAGGCATGCCGAGGAAGCGGGCTCGAGGAGAAGCGAGCAGGGAGGATGAAGGGCGAGGGCGGGAGGGGAGGGACAGGAGAGGAGGAGGAGGAGGAGGAGGAGGAGGAGGAGGAGGAGGAGGAGGAGGGGAGGGAGGAGGAGGAGGGGAGGAGGAGGAGGGGAGGGGGAGGAGGAGGGGGAGGAGGAGGGGGAGGAGGAGGGGGAAGAGGAGGGGGAGGAGGAGGAGGAGGAGGAGGAGGAGGAGGAGGAGGAGGAGGAGGACAGGGACAGAGAGGGGGGGGGGGGGGCGAAGGACGAAGATCGAGGGAGGGATGGTGAACGACTGGGCGAGAAGCCGGGAGGCGGACGGAGACGGGAGGGAGGAGGAAGACTCAGGATGGGGGGAGGAGGGAGAGAGGAGACCAGGAGGAGGGGGAGGGAGGAGTCACCAGGAGGGGGGAGAGGTGCACGACTGGGCGAGAAATCACCAGGAGGGAGGGAGGGAGGGAGGACACAGGGTGGAGGTGGAGACACGACGAGCGAGGAGGAGGGGCACAGGGGAGGGAGGAGGGAGGGGGGCCCCATGCCGACGGGGGGGAGGGGAGTGGGAAGGAGGAGGGAGGAGAACGCAGGGAGGGGGGGACCCTCCTCCTCCTCCTCCTCCTCCTCCCCTCCTCCTCCTCCTCCTCCTCCTCTCCTCCTCCTCCTCCTCCTCCTCCCCCCTCTCTTCTCCTCCGCATTCTCCTCCTCCTCCTCCTCCTCCTCCTCATGCTGCTCCTTCTGCTCCTCCTCCTCCTCCTCCTCCTCCTGCTCCTCCTCCTCATGCTGCTCCTCCTGCTCCTCCTCCTCCTTCCTCCTCCTCCTCCTCCTCCTCCTCCTCCTCCTCTGGGAGGCGGGGCGAGGGAGGGACGGCAGAGGACGGAGGGAGGAGGGGCGAGGGGCAAGATGGGAGCAGGCGGAGGATGGGGAAGAGAGGACGAGGAACGAAGAGGAGGAAGGAAGAGAAGGAGGAGGACGGGGAGGAAGGAGGAGCGGAGGGGCACCGCGAGGGAAGAGCAGCAAGTTGGGGAGAAAGGATGGAGTTACAAAGGAAGTCAAGAGCTCAGGAGGCCTCCAGCCTCATGATAAACTCTGCCACCTTCTGGGAAGGCCTGCCTCCTGGCCCTGGCCCCCTGGGTGGTACATCCGCAACGGAGGTCCAGAATCGGGAGCGAGCAGAGTCACCTCTCGGGCCGGGCGAAACGGGGGGATCGCAAAGGGGGGGGTGAGAATCAGCTCACGTAGCTGATTTTCCAGGCGCCTCCCGGCGCCGGGAGGCGCACATGTATCGAGGACTGGGCCCGGCGGCGGGGCCGAAACCAGCTGCACGCAGCAGATTTCGTAACCCCCCCTTTCCCAATCACCCCCTTTTCATCCGGCCCGAACCTCTCCTCCTCCTCCTCCTCCTCCTCCTCCTCCTCCTCCTCCTCCTCCTCCTCCTCCTCCTTTTCTCCTCCTCCCCAGGGCTAGACCTGGCGGGCGCAAGCGAAGCAACAACTCTCCCGGCGGCCGACTCAAGCATAGGCCCCACTGGGGGCCCATCAGGAAGGAAAGAACCTCCGGGGCGCGCCGAAGAATCCAGGATGTCAGGCTTCAGCGGAAGAAACAAATCCCTGGCGAGGGGCTTGAGCACGGGCGAGGGGCTTGAGCACGGGGTCTCACCCCCGTCTCGAATGTCGGAAGAGGAGTGAACTCCCAGCCGCGCGGGTGCTCGAGCGCGGGGTGTCACCCCCTTTGGCGCGATAAGAGGAAGAGCGCGGGAGCACAGATTGCAAATGCAGTGCAGCAACACTCCAGACGTCGCTGTACTCAAGGTGTGCTACAGTACTTGTGCTGGCATGGCCACTTGCAGCTGATTAGACCCTCATGTTGTACTTTAGGACCCGGCGCGCTCGAGTATTAGCTGCACGCTCACACACACACACACACTAGTACCAGTTGTTCTCAAGCGCCAGTTATAATATACTCTATCCGATGGCCAGGCGCGCGCGGAAGAAGGACAAATATCCACGCGCCACCAGGGGTCCAAAGTCTAACGGGGCGCCGCGAACAGAGGCCCCACCCCGCGGAAGAAAAGAGATCCGGCCAGAAGCCAGCGAGGCTTGTCAGAAGCCCTCCAGCCATCTGAGAAGCCGTCTACAGTCGGGGCGCTGACCTGAGGAACCCTAAATAAGGAACGAGGCCCCTTTTCTCCAGAAGTTAAACTTCGATTCCCCATCGATGCCCATCGAAAACCTTGGGAAAATCTAAGGCAAGCTGTGAACCAATCAAGGAACACCGAGCCCCTCCCCAACGAAAAGGGTTCCTTCTTCAAGACCCCTACTGTACGTCTTCGGAGCAGGCTTCAGAAGCTTCCAACAAGGCTGGTGGACTTCTGAGCCTTCTGCCAAGGCCCGCCCCCTCTGCCTTACCCCGTGGGCGCGTTGGAACATGTATTGCGTTCGAGGTTGCCAGCAGGGCTGAACCTAAACGGTGTTTTCCGTTTTCGTTTTCCCTTGTTTTGTCTTCAATCCGCCTCTGCCGCAAACGAAGTCGAAACGAAAACGGCCCACGAAATCGAAATCGCCCAAACACCGTTTAGGTCCAGCCCTGGTTGCCAGGTGGCAGGGCCGAGTGCCAGGAGGTGCACGCCGCGGTGCGGCGTAGTTCAGATCCATTCGCCTACGGTGGCGAAGATGGTCGTGGCATGTTGACTTTGCAGAACCGTCGCCGTGCAGGCAGAAAAACGCACAAGTGCATACAGTTAACCCGTAGCATGAGGATGCGCGGTAAGGATGCAAGGGCCTCTTGTCAGCGTTGTTCCAACGAGGCTGGCCAACGAAAGTGGCCAAGGATGGGCCGGAAGGGCCAGGATGCAAGGGTACGGTACCCGTGAAAAGGTTGCCCACCCTTACTATGCGGCTTGTCTGTAAACATAAGTTGTTGGAGCTCAGCGCGCTTCGAAAGAGTATGTTTATGCCGTTGTCTGTTCCTCGACTAGGGGGGTGGAAGGAGAGAGGAGAGACGACAGGCGAGAGACGAGAGACGAGGGACGAGGGAGGAGAGAGGAGGGAGGCGAGGGAGGAAGGACGAATGACGGAGGGGACCGACGAGGGAGACCGCGCTGGTCCTGCGCGTTGAAGGACTGGAAGATCGATGCCATCTGGGCCCACTTCTCCTCCGCGGTGGCACTGTCCCAGCCCACCAGCCCGAAAGCGCTCCCCACCTGCACCGCCGAGCGACGCCCACGCCCGCACTAGCTTCCTGGGGCCCTGCCCGGAGCGCCCGGGGAGCAGCGGGTGCAGATGCGTTTCCGCCATCAGGGGCGAACAAATGTCCCCATCCTGAGCATCGTTTCACCGCTGCCCTTCCCCTCCAGAGTGACCTTGGCCCAACTGTTCGGCTTGCCCACCCAGGTGGGCGTATATATGTATATATGTATATATGTATATATATGAATGTATAGATGTATGAATATATATATATATATATATATATATTCATGTATATGTATATGTACAGATGTATGCCTGCTCCGGAGTTCGCGTGGCCTATCCCCGCCCAGGTGGACTGGTGGGGCCGAGGTGCCACGGCCCAGCGGGCATGGGGCCAGGTTAAACGTGAAACGATGCTGACATCCACCACTCCCCGAGGTCTCTGAGCACGACTCCGAAGCCTCGCCATCGCTCGGACGTCCATTCCCTGTGTTTTTTTCCGGTTTCGTGCGCGGCTTTTTCGCCAAATGAGCAAGGATGCTCCTCGATGGTCCTCGCCGGAGGAAAAATGCACACGTCCGAGCGATGCCAAGAAGCAGTGGACATGGGTGTGCTCTCGCGGTGAAGCTTCCCACCCAACTGTCGCTGCCGCCAGCCCAATTCAGGAACCACTGGCTGTTCAGGCAGCCGTCGTCGTTCATCGGCTTCCCCTCTCCGCAGAAGATCTCGTCCGCCTTCACAAGCTTAGTGGCAACCTCGCCGTTCTCGTGATCATCGAGCCACTGAGACAAAGCATCCACGTCCTTCTTGAACCTCAGGAGCGGCAGAATGAAGCGAGGAGGAGGGGGCGGCAACGAGAGCAGGGGTGGAAGGGTTACGACGAGAGGATGAGGAGGAGGAGGAGGAGGAGGAGCCCCGAATGGAGTGGGAAAGGAGGAGGAGGAGGAGGAGAAGGAGGAGCCTCGAGTAGAGTGGGGAAGGAGGAGGACAAGGAGGAGGATTAGGAGGAGGAGTGGCGTCTCTTTTGAACCTTCTGAAATAAGTGTTGTCATCGTCGTCTGTCTCTGAGAACACGTCAAGGTTCTTCGAGCAGAGCAGGGGCACGTACTTGTAGTTCTGATACAACTCGGAGACGGCCTCTCCTCCTCGCCATCCAACTCCACATTCCTCGTCCTCTTCCAGCCCGCTCACCAAACCTCGACCTACCTTCTCCTCCTTCTCATGCCACTCATCCCTCACTCTCCTGCTGTGCCTGCTCACCCTCATCCTCATCATCGTCGTCCCAATCGCCCTGCTCCACCTCCTCCGCCTCCTCCTCCTCCTCCGCATGCGCCTCCGCATGCACATTGCACATTTGCTTTCTCCCACTCGACCCCCGCCCTTGTATCTACCTCCGCTTGTTCCTCCCGCTCCTCCGTGACCTCCCGCATCATCCTACTACCCCTCGTCCTCCTTCCTCTCCTGCTGCTAATCC
>CAUYUJ010008269.1:420000-505751 GCA_963575745.1 Prorocentrum cordatum | reverse complement strand
CCACCGCACCTTCACGTCTCACCATGCTGTACTACCTGAGCTACCTGGCCATGTTACTGTGCACAGGCACCAGGACCTTGTCTTCCGCGTGCCCGTCCTGCACGGGCGCGACCTCCCAGTGCCACCTGGACACGCCCCACACGTGCCGCGTGCGGATCTTCACGAAGATCTACGTATACTTGGGCATGACGTTTTTCACCTGCGCGCCGAGCTGCGCGCCTACCGCGCCGACCTCCGCGCTCACTTACCAGGCACCGACGCCAACACCGACGACTCCGTCCAGCACCTGCACACCTCGGTACGGCCAGGTATCCAGGGGGGGGTCGGGCTCCCGACTGCTGAGGGTGACGGTGCTGAGTGCGGTCGGGCTGTTCCCACGCCTGCCGTCGTCGCGCCGTGCGTGACAAGCAGTCGGCCCCCAACCTCCCCCCGAGAGCGCTCCCGCGGCAACGTAGGCACCGCTCTCATCTTCATCGGCATTATCTTGCTGAACTTCGGGTACGGCCTTGGCTCCACCTTCGGCATCGTCCTCGGCACCGTCGGTCCGCAGACAGCATCGACGCCAGCTCTGACGACGGCACTGCAGTCAGCATCGACGCCAGCAAGTGGTACGGATTCGGCACCACCCTCGCCTCCTCCCTCACCCCGCCCCGCAGGAGGAGGAGGAGACGATGACGACCACGACGACCTTGACGACTCATTACCGGCGCCGGCGCCGAGGTCAGCACCGACGCTCCTACCGAAGGCAGTCGCCGATCTATCGATGATGCATGCATATACGACCACAGGTTCGCTGACCCCGACGGCAGCATTGACGGCGGCGAGGACGGCTCCGACGGCAGCACCGCTAGCATCACAGACTCCGACGGCGGCATCGATAGCACCGCCGGCTCCGATGGTAGCATCGACGGCAGCGACGCCACCACTGCCAGCGGCGGCTCCGACGTCAGCATCGACGGCAGCGACGCCAGTACTGCCAGCGACATCTCCGACGGCCGCAAGGGACGTCAGTACCACAATCAGCCATTCCCGCGCTACCTGTATGGCCACTCGCTCGGCGGCGCCTTCAGGCCCGCCGAAGCCTGGTGACCTACAGACCTCTCCTCGGCATCATCGTCCTTCAGAGTTGCAGCCAGCTTTGACGCCAGCTCCGACGTCCGTATCGAGGCCAGCACCGACGCCAGCCCCTACGACAGCACCGCCAGCGTCAACGCCCATGCCTGCGCCTACGCCGGTACCTACGCCAGGGTTGCAGGCCGCATCGACGCCAGCTCCGGCGTCTCCATCGAAACCAGCACCGATGACAGCTCCTATGCCAGCACCGCCAGCGGCACCAACCACTAATTTTCCCACCCCGCCGACGACCCCGGGTGTCCCTAGGCTTGCACCGCCGACCACCGCATCCATTGAGGCGCCCACGTCCACACCAACGACAGCACCGACGGCCGCATCGAGGCCAGCCTCGATGAGTCCTCAGCCAGTCACTGCTCTGACGCCTCGTCCATGGCCGCGGGCGGGAGTGCAGCCTTCAGGCGCGCTCTCCGCTAGCGGGGCCGCCATGTCATGTCATGCCACGTCCGCCTCGTCGCCCGTATCGTCTGTGTCACTATCTGCGCCGACGACTACATCGACGCCACCACGGACGGCAGCTGGGACGTCCGCATCGGCAGCGACAGCTTTCGGGCGACCGCCTTCGACGTCAGCAGTGGCAGACTCGCCGGTGGCGGCACCAACGTTGCCACCCACGGTGGCATCTACGGCAGCTCCCCAAACGGCCTCCACAGCGGTATCCACGATAGCACTCATGACTGCATCCACGGTGGCGTACACGGCCATGGCTCCCGCGCCCACGTCCGCACCGACGCCAGCATTGACGACAGGATCGGCCTCAGTATCGTCGGCACCGACAGCGGCATTGACGACGAGATCGACACCATCAGGCACACCCACGGCTATTGGGGCCGCCATACCACGCCGTATCTTGTCCACCACGTCGACACCTACGCCTGCGCCACGGCCCGCATCGACCCCAACAGCGACGTCTGCACCGACGTCCGCATCGACGCCAGCCTCGACGAGCCCTCAACCATTCACTGTCCTGACGCCTCGTTTAGGGCCGCTGGCGCGGGTGCCGTTAGGCGCACCCTACGCTAGTGGGACCGCCATGTCATGTCAGGACACGCCTGCCTCGTCGATTTTTTCGTCTGCGGCACTGTCTGCATCGACGACAACATTGACGACTACGCCGGTGCCCACACCAGAGTTGCAGCCAGCATTTACGCCAACTCCGCCGTCTGCATCGACGCTCGCATCCGTGGCAGCATCGCCCATAGCTTTGACACCAGCACTGCCAGCGGCAGCTCCCACGCCCACGCCTACGCGGGCACCAACGTTGACACCAGCACCAACACCGGCACCGAGCGCAGCCGAGACGTCATCGCCGACGACTGCTCTCACGCCAACCCCGCCAGATCCAGCACGCCCTGAGTCGTCCGCGGCGGCGCCAAAGGAGGCACCCGCGTCGGCCTACACGGCAGCGTTCGTGGAGCGTGTGTGGTTGGAGGTCATCGAGTGGTACAACGTGGTGTCACCGTCCACGTGGGCCACCTTGTGCGCCACGTACGCCATGTACAACTTCTTCATCGGCTTCCGCGACGAGTGGCGGCGACGGAGCGCAGCTACAGCGCGGCGCCGACGCCGACAGTGCGGCGGCGACGTCGACCGCAGACGCCCTCTAGGCCACCAGACGGCCGCCCAGGGCCGCCCTGGCACCAGCCCCCACACTGCCTCGAGCCTCGAGCCGACCTCCCTGCCAAAACCTGGGAGCACGCCAGCGGGGGCGGCCCCAGCCCCCCCGCATGGCACCACGCCTGCCATTCCTGTCATCGGCCCCCACACGGCCTCAAGCCTTGAGTCGACCCTCCCGCCAAAACCTGGTGGCACGCCAGCGGGGGCGGCTTCAGCCCCCCCGCATGGCACTACGCCTGCCATTTCTGTCATCGGTCCCCACGCTGCCTCGAGCCCAGGGGTGACCTCCCCGCCAAAACCTGGTAGCATGGCAGCTGGGCCAGCCTCGGCCGTCTCACATGCTCACACGCCTGCCCTGGAACCTGGCTCCCTCGCAACCTCGCGTGTTAGCACTAACACTCCCAGCACTAGCACTGTGACTGTACGGGAGCACCTCGAGCGCTACCTCGGACCACAACCAGCCACCATCGGTTACCTCCGAGCCGTCAACCGTCGCTCGGCAGCTCGGATTCCACCGCGGCTCCACGCTGGCACCGAGGTTATCGTACAAGGCCAGGTCCACAACCCCATCAACGGCCTCCGAGGCATCGTACGAGGGCCGTCCAGGGAGTACCCAGGCCTCTGGGCCGTCACGCTGCCTACTGGTGACACTGCCCACCTCCGCGGTTCCAGTTTGACCGTCCCAGCACCTCCGCTGCGTGCCGAGGTGCTGCCCACCAGTACAGGCATACTCACGAGGGCGCCAATCCAGGCCCCCCAGCCTGCCCCCTCAGCGTACACAAGTTGCAGCAGTCTGGCGGCACGGCGTCCTGACGACACAGCGGCGGCACCCTGCAAGTCGGCCTCGCTGCCTGCCGCCAGCAGCCGCGATCAGACGGACAACACGGCTGGCCACGACGAAGGCCCCGGTGGCTCACGCGATGGCGGTGACGACGACGGCCTCTTCCTCGGGGTACAGGTCGAGATCACCGCACCGACCAGCCCTCTGCGTGGATACATCGGCACAACCATCGACTTGTCTGGCGACCGCGTCGTGGTCCAGTTCACCGGCGGTCTCACCGTCGGTTGGATCCGCTCCGATGTGACTCGCGTTCGCAAAGACCCAGGGCTTCAGCTGTCAAGCAGCACGCAGAAACTGATGCGGCGCCTCGACCAGTCGCCGCGCCCCTTCCCCGGAACTGCCCTGGAGCCCCTCCATGACATCCCAGAGGAGCCTGTCCCTGCTGACCTCCCGCCTGCCCCCTGGACGGAAATGTCTGTGGAAATGACAAGTGCCTGTTGTTCACACCTGCTACACATGCGTAAAATCACTCACTCTGACTCTATTCTGTTATGTCAGAAACAAGGATGCCGCCACACAGTGTCTCAGCGTGATGTGTCAGAAACAAGGATGCCGCCACACAGTGTCTCTCCCCTGCCGACGGCCGCAAGAGACGTCAGTACCACAATCAGCCACTCCCGCGCTACCTGTATGGCCACTCGCTCGGCGGCGCCTTCAGGCCCGCCGAAGCCTGGTGACCTACAGACCTCTCCTCGGCATCATCGTCTCTCAGAGTTGCAGCCAGCTTTGACGCCAGCTCCGACGTCCGTATCGAGGCCAGCACCGACGCCAACCCCTACGACAGCACCGCCAGCGTCAACACCCAGGCCTGCGCCTACGCCGGTACCTACGCCAGAGTTTCAGGCCGCATCGACGCCAGTTCCGGCGTCTCCATCGAAACCAGCACCGATGACAGCTCCTATGCCAGCACCCCCAGCGGCACAAACCACAAATTATCCCACCCCGCCGATGGCCCTGGATGTCCCTAGGCTAGCACCGCCGACCGCCGCATCCATTGAGGCGCCCACGTCCACATCAACGACAGCACCGACGGCCGCATCGAGGCCAGCCTCGATGAGTCCTCAGCCAGTCACTGCTCTGACGCCTCGTCCATGGCCGCGGGCGGGAGTGCAGCCTTCAGGCGCACTCTCCGCTAGCGGGGCCGCCACGTCATGTCATGCCACGTCCGCCTCGTCGCCCGTATCGTCTGTGACGGCAGCTGGGACGTCCGCATCGGCATCCTGACCAGCGTGGTTCGGCCAGCATGTTGTTTGTATGTGCCAATCTTGCGTTTATTCTTGTTTCTGGTTTACCTGAATGTGGCGACGTTAACCCGGCCGGCCACCTTCGCTATCTACTGCTTGGCTTTCAGAGCAAATAGGTGGTGAGATGCGTAAGTGTGCACACGTCTTCTATCCCACTTA
Source organism: Prorocentrum cordatum (assembly GCA_963575745.1). Lineage (NCBI taxonomy): Eukaryota > Dinophyceae > Prorocentrales > Prorocentraceae > Prorocentrum > Prorocentrum cordatum. Next base: position 500,759 of record CAUYUJ010008269.1, on the reverse strand, counting down.
GTGGGATAACGGGTTTTTGCTATTCATGCGTAAAATCACTCACTCTGACTCTTTTCTGTTGTGTCAGAAACAAGGTTGCCGCCACACAGTGTTCTGCCTGACGTGTCAGAAACAAGGATGCCGCCACACAGTGTCTCTGCCCGATGTGTCAGATACAACGTTGCCGCCACACAGTGTCTCTGCCTGATGTGTCAGAAACAACGTTGCTGTCACACAGTGTCTCTCCCCTGCCGGCACTTGCGGCGGCGTTCGCAATGGGTTCTCATCCACACCCTCATCCTGTCCAGCGTGGTTCTGCCTCGCCCTCGCCGCGTGTGCGCGTCCTGCCTTGCTCACCCAGGTGCTGTTCCCTGGTGTGCCGTGCCTGCTGGCGGGGTGGCGGCTTCAGCCCCTCCCCACGCACTCGAGTCTCCACGCCATGTCATGTTCGCCATGTCGTTGCGGGTGCATCCGCTGTGAGGGCCTCCACTGTACCCTTGCACTGTCTCTGCCTGTGCGCATGCTGGGCCATTCGGCTCCCAGCATGTGCACCTTTTCCTCAGCGCGTCTGGCGCCCCTCTGCCGTCCGCCGCCTGGCCGCGGACTCTGTCACTTTCGAGGTCCGCCAATGGTGGCTAAAGGTTAGCTGGCAGCGGCTGGTGCCGCTGTGCTGTCGGCTAGCTTTTGCCGCTCCTGTTGGGGTTCTCGGCCTGTGCGCACTGTGCTGGGCCATGCGGCTCCCAGCTGGTGCACCTTTTCTCTTTTCGCCAGCCCGTGCGCCCGTGAGGCACCGCGGCCACGGGGCCTGGGCGTGGGGGCGGGGGGTGCCCCGTCTCTGCGCGCCGCGCTGCGGCCAAGCGCCCAACCGGCGGTCCGCCAAGCCGCCTTAGCCGCGTTCTCACGTCGCCACTTGCGTTGGGGCCTTCTTCTTCACGCGGTCTGACAGGTGAGATCTTCACAGTCTGTCCGCCGTCCGTTGCTTCAGACGCAACGCGCCGGGGGAGGGGGCCTGTTGCCCGCCCTCGTTTCTTAAGGCTGCACCGCCGCTAATAGTGCTTGGCGAGTTGTCGCACCGCAGTGCGCCTCGCGGACGGACCGTGGTCCGCCCACTTGTCCGATCTCTCTCTCTTCTATCTCTATATCTCTCTCTCTCTCTCTCTCTCTCTCTCTCTTCTCTCTTCTCTCTTCTCTCTTCTCTCTCTCTCTTTCTCTCTCTCTCTCTCTCTCTCTCTCTCTCTCTCTCTCTCTCTCTATCTCTCTCTTCTCTCTTCTCTCTTTCTCTCGCCTGTCTCCTCTCTCACTCCTCTCTCAACTCCCCCTCTCTCTCTCTCCTCTCTCACTCTCTCTCTCACTCCTATCTCTCTCTCGATCCTATCTCTCTCATCTCTCTCTCTCTCCTTTCTCTCTCTCTCCTCTATTGCTCTCTTGCTCTCTGCTCCTCTCTCCGCTCTCTCTCTCTCTTCTCTCAGCTCTCTCCTCTCTCTCTTTCTCTCTCTCTCTCCTCTCTGCTCTCTCTCTCCTCACTCTCTCTCTCTCTCTCTCAGATCGTCGCCGGCTCGTGAGATCAGCCAGGTGCTCCCCCTTTGGTGCTCCCAAATGATGCCCCTGGCAGCTTTTTGTGACCACAGCTCTCAAGAGATACATGTTTTGGGAGGCCAAACGCAATCTAGCTGGGGGTCCCACCAAAAATCGGCGCGAACGGGCTCGTGAGATCAGCCAGGTGGCTCCCCCTTGGGGCTCCCAAGTGATGCCCCTGGCAGCGTTTTGCGACCATGAGGCTCTCAAGAGATACATGTTGGGGACGCCAAACGGCAATTCTAGCTGAGGCGCCCCACCAAAATCGGCGCGAACGGGCTCGTGAGATCAGCCAGGGGCTCCCCCTTGGGGCTCCCAAATGATGCCCCTGGCAGCGTTTTGTGACCGTGAGGCTCTCAAGAGATACATGTTGGGGAGGCCAAACGGCAATTCTAGCTGAGGCGTCCCACCAAAATCGGCGCGAACGGGCTCGTGAGATCAGCCAGGGTGGCTCCCCCTTGGGGCTCCCAAATTATGCCCCTGGCAGCGTTTTGCGACCATGAGGCTCTCAAGAGAGACATGTTGGGGAGGCCAAACGGCAATTTTAGCTGAGACGTCCCACCAAAATCGGCGCGAACGGGCACGTGAGATCAGCCAGGGTGGCTCCCCCTTGGGGCTCCCAAATGATGCCCCTGGCAGCGTTTTGTGACCATGAGGCTCTCAAGAGAGACATGTTGGGGAGGCCAAACGGCAATTTTAGCTGAGACGTCCCACCAAAATCGGCGCGAACGGGCTCGTGAGATCAGCCAGGGTGGCTCCCCCTTGGGGCTCCCAAATGATGCCCCTGGCAGCGTTTTGTGATCATGAGAGAGTGTGGGTGTGAGCTTAACTTATCTTATCTTATATCTTATCGTACCTTATCATATCTTGCGTTATCTTATCTTATCTTGTAGTATATTATCTTGTCTTGTCTTATCTGGCGATTATCATTGGGAGGAGGGGGGCGCGAGCGGGAGGAAGAAGGAGGAGGAGGAGTGGGGGGCGTCAGAGTAATAACAAGAACCCCAATCCTTAGGATATGGGGAATGGAGAAAAAAAAACATGCTCAAATCTGCACCGTAGAATTATCACGTGAAACTCGCTTTTGCTTGTGAAGACTGAAAAATACAGAAAATCGTTAAACAAAATATACAAAATCATTGAAAACAACACACACAACATGAAAACTCGCGAAAAAAATAAACGAAAAATCATAACACTAAGAAAAAACTAGCAACACATTATACCAGCAGAGCATCAACATAAAAAAAGAATAAAATAAAATATCACAAACAGTATAACAAAATCAAAATCAGCACACAACCAACAAGAAACCTACAATCACGCCGGAAAAACAACAAAAAACGCAGGAGAGATCCCCCCCCAAAAAAAAAAAAAAAAAAAACGGCGGCGGACGACGCCCGACGATGCAAAATCAACCTCCGCGGTGACATTTTCGGCCTGGGCGCGCATGTGGGCGCGGCCCCGCCGATGGCCCGTCGCAGGTCTGCTGTCGTTCTGCTGCAGTTCTGCTGCAGTTCTGCTGTAGTTTTGCTGCAGTTCTGCTGCAGTTCTGCTGCTGCCGTTTTCGTACTCGTTTTCCATGAAAAGTTATGCTGCAGTTCTGCTGCAGTTCCGCTGCAGTTCTGCTGCGGTTCTGCTGCGGCACTGCTGCGGGCGATCGCGGCTGGCGGGGGCGCGCGCGAACTGATGCGGGATCGGGGGGGTGGCGAATCGGACGTGCAATCGTGATCTGACGAACGCTTTCGGCGGAAAATCCCCAAACGATAACCAAAAACGCCGGCCGCCTGCAAACAAACGCGAACGCATCAAAAAACCATGAACACATATTTAAAAACATGAATGTCTGTAGAAAACTTTAAAAACATACCAAAATCAGCAAGCGCACATGATAAAATGAAAAAAAAACTGGTATTCAACATATTATTAAAACAAAAAACACCAAAACAGCAAAAGAAAATACTATAAACAAAGAACAAAAATTATATAAACAAACACCAAAAACAACACGCACACTCCTGAAACGAACGCAAACACACAAACACACAAGCAACACCAAGCAAAATCCAACGGACCAGCGTACAAACCACAAAAAATACATACATACATATATATATATATATATATATATATATATATAACCAAAAAACAGCCACGCAACACACAACAAAAAAACACCACTAATGGACGCCACCAAACGCTGCGTCGGGTTGCGACAGGGCGCCCGCCCGCGAGGTTGCGCTGGCCGCGTGCGTGGAAATTGGTGGAGCCGCCGCAAAGTCGGAAAACAAATGGAAGCAGCAAGTGCGCGCCGCCTTTTCCTGCGGCCGCCCCGCAGCGGCCAGGGCAGCCTCTCTGCCGCCCTTCTGCGGCCTCTCTGGCCCCTCGGCCGCCCCGGTCAGCGGGCCGCGGGCGCCGCCTCGAGCTGCTCGGGCGAAAGGGGGGTCGGGGTGGGGCGTCTCGGGGAGCTGGTCGGTTAGCTCCCACTCGTGCCAGCGCCCCCCCTCCCCCCACCACCCCCCCCCACCCCCCCGCTGCCCCGGCAGGCGAGAAGGGCAAACCCATGGCGCGAGGGCGAACACGCCGAGGTCGAGGGGCGAGGAGGAAGGGAACAACGGTGCGGGCGAGGAGGCGAGGGGGAGGAGGAAGGGATGTCGGCTGGGGGTGGACGGGTCGCTGCGCAAGTGTGCGGCGACACGCAGGTAGGAACAGCGCTGTACGCAGGGCCCCCTCGCCATCCTCCTAATCCCCCCCCCCATCCCCCCTCAACACCCCTCCCCGCCCATCCTCATCCCTCAACCTCATGCACGTACATCGCCATCCTGATCGTCACCCTTATACACACACATTCACACACACACGCACACACACGCACGCACGCACGCACGCACACGCACACACACACACACACACAGAGACAGACACACACACACACACACAAACACAAACACAAACACAAACACAAACACACACACACACACACACACACACGCAACCACGAGTCCAACCCCCGCCCCATAGAGTTGCGCCCCACTGGGTTGCTCCCCATGGGGGCCCGCCTCATAAGGCACCTCCCCCATCGCACGGCCCCCCTCGCATGATTCCGCCCCAGAGAATGCCGCCCCCGGGGGCGCCGCTGCCCCATGGGCCGCAACCCCGCCGATCCAGTGGGCGAACTCGTCGCGGTACCAGCCCCCCACCCCACCACCCTCCCCATGTCGAGAAGTATTTGTTTCCCCCGCCCTTTGGGACTAAAGGAGGCACGGGGTGCACTCGGGAACGCAACCCAACATAACCCAAAATGTACCATGCCTACACTTAGCTGGTGAGCTTGCGTATCATGTGAAACTAACCCAACGGTGAAACAACATGATATTGGCATCGCTTCTGCCGTTCCTTGTCCAACAGGCTCTGCGGAGTAACCCAAACTTAACCATTAGCACATACATAACATAACACCAAATTACATAACGCCCGCTGTGTAGCGCAACACCACGTATGGTTTTACAACAATATGGACATATGATAGCGTAGCATTATTCAATGCATGCTAGAAGCTACGCCAGTATCGCGCAAGGTGCGCGCAGCCTGTTGCATGTAGATGCGGTTGCCCCAGGAAGCACTGATTGCAGCAAAGCGGCATCTAGAGTTAGTGCTCGCCCTCGCACGCACAAAACACATGCATCGTATCATGAAGACCATATCCCACGACGGCTGTTTAACATAGAATAACAACCAAGCACCTAGCACCATGCTGCTGCGGATACCACACCGCAGTTGCGGATCATGCAAACAGAAGGAGGGATGAGGGAGGATGGGGCAGACGGGGAGAGAAGCAGGAGGAGGACGGGCGTTGGAGGGAAGGGGGGTGGGGGGGGGGGGGGGGGGGGGGGGGGGGGGGGGGGGGGGGGGGGGGGGGGGGGGGGGGGGGGGGGGGGGGGGAGGGATTGAGGAGGGGGGGGTGGGGGCGGGCCGCGAGGAGGGGCCCCCAGCAGGGAAAGGAAAGGTGGCAACGGGAAGAGATGAGGGAAGGAGAGGTGACATGGGAGGAGGGCGGAGGGAGGAAGGAATTTCCTCGAAGGCCCCAGGGCAGAACGCAACGGTGAGAACTGCAAACAACAGGCAACACATCAAAATGCAACGTAGCAAATGAGTGAGGAAGGAGGTAGGATGGAGGGTGGGAGGGAGGGAGGGATGAGGGGGGGGAGGGGATGATAGGGGGCGAGGGGTGAACAGCGACGGATGAAAGAGTTACAGGCGACGTCCTTGCCACCACGACGCCCACGCCATCGCCGCCATGGTCCGCACGTTGCCCACGTCCTCGCGCGGCGGTGGCGGGGAGAGGGGCGCGCGGCAGGGGGGCGGGGTGTGGTTCGGACCTCGCGCATCGAGGATCGAAGGTTCACAGCTTGCTGGCCGTCGGGGGCTAGGCGGCCATCCTCGTCGCCGCGGCTGCGCGCAACTCCCAAAACTTTTGCGCTCGTGCCCCAGCCCCAGGGGGTGGACCCCTACCCCGTCCTACCCCGTCCTTTCCCTCCCCCTACCCTCGACCCCCCCGCCAACGCCCTCTCAGCCCCCCCCCCCACCCCCGCTACCATCCCGAATCATCCATCATCTCTCTCACATTGTCACTCCACCCACGCCTTCCTCCCCCCCCCCCGCGGCGCCACCCTTAACGGGGGTGGGGCAGATTGGGGAGTGCCCCCCCCCCCCCCCCCGATGATGTTGATGACGCTAGCTAGTGATGCTGCTGTGCTTCCCCGTGCTGAATCACGATAAGACCCACCAGCCCTCTGGCTTTGGTGTAAGGCGCGATGTCCTATCCTTCCGCGAACCCCTCCCCCATAGCCCCCCCCCCCCCCCCCCCCGGGCCTGGGAGGGGGGCGGGGTGGGGCACCGAGGCGTTAGAGCGCCCAAGATGGCCTAATATTGCTCCAAGGGGGAGTTCAAGTCGCCAGGTGGCCTCCAAGATGCCCCATGCTACTTCAAGGTGGGCCAAGATAGCCTCCGACATACACCCAAGAGGCCCCAAGACAGCCAGACAGCCCCAATGCGGATCCAAGTGTCCTTCGAGCCCTCCACGGCGCCCTCCAAGATGCCAACACCGTTCAACAACCTATGTAAATCAATGATGTTTGGCATTATCGCCTTTTCGCGTCCGATGGGTTTCGGAAGCCTCAAGATGCCAAACAGAAGCCCAAGAGGGGTCCAAGACGGCCGACGACTGCCCCAATATCGCCCAAGAGGCGCACAAGAACGCCCCAATAGGGCCCCAAGGCGCAGTTTGAGAGCCTCTGAAGGGGGGTGGGGGGAATCCCCCCCCCCCCCTCTTTTCGAGCCATGGTGCCCAAGATGGCCCCAAGAGGCCCCCCAGTGTCCCAGCCTCCCCACGCGACCCCCCGCCCCGCCCTGTTTGGCCCACGATGGCTCCAAGAGAGCCCCAGATAGCCCACGATTGCCTTTAAACTTGCCTAAGGTATACAATCATGTCTCAAGATAGCCTCCGACAGCCCTCCAAGAGGCCTCAAGGCAACCTCAAGATGACCCAACGATAGCCGAGCATGGTTCAAGATAGCCTCCGACAGCCTCTAGTCGAGCATGGCTCAAGATAGCCTCCAAGAGGCCCCGGGAAAACGGGCAATCAATTGTGGATGGGCTGGTGGGGATACGCGAAGCGTCACGCATTTGAGAACGCCGTCCTAGAAATGCTGCCCGTGCCGAGTCCTAGGGATGCTGCGCGCGCTGAGTCCTGGGATGCCGCTCGTGCTGAGTCCTGGGATGCTGCTCGCACTGGTCTTTGAGACCCCTGAGGCTCCTGATGCCCTTCCTTCGCCGCCTCCCCCTTCTCACGATCTGCGCCTGACATGGCTGCCAACGAGGCGACGTCCTAAGGATGATGACAATGATCGTCTCCTGCCGACTCGACCCGCTGCGGCGCTGCGGGATTCCATCCTTGAGCTCTGAGCTTGCAGCAATCAGCCCTCTGCCGAGGGGATGAGAACACTATCAATTAAATGAATACAAAACCAATTAAAGGTCGCCAGCCGCGAGCGAACGACAGTCTTCCACTGCTTGCACAGCGCTGGGCAATACAATACATGCAGTGCCGCACAAGTTACCGCCCTCCTCCTCACCCCCGTCACCCTCCTCATCCTCCTCATCATCATCGTCATCATCACCCTCGCCCCCCTTGCCCTCCTCATCATCAAAGATTGCACTGAATACAAAGATGTGCACTTAATGCGGATGGCTCCGCTGCCAGCCTGGCTGAGGCACCACGAATCTCTGCGCCGTTGGCACGGCCTCTGGCGGCAACATCTGCTGCGGCGCAGCCTTGGAGTTACACGGCGACGAAGACATGAACTCAAGCGGCGGCGGGCCCGCTGGTGGCCTAGGGCCGCCGTCAGGGCCTATGAAACGGAAATGCGGCGGCGTCCTAGGGGTAGCCACGAAACGCTGGCCCGCCTTAGGGGCCTCTGCAGCCGTCGGAGTCGGACGGGGCCCACCAGGTTTGGCAACGTCCATCCGCATCGTGACACGCCCATCCCCGCCCATCAACATGCCGACGCCACCGCTGCGCATGGAAATGACGGTGCTGTCATCGGCTGCAGGGTCATGGCAGAACCCGTCGTCGTCGATGACGCTGTGATCTGGAATCGCCGTCATGGTCCTGGTCATGGGCGTCCCACCGTGCTGCGACTGATGACCTGGAACCGCCGTCATCGTCATGGTCCTGGCCATGGGCGCCCCACCGTGCTGCGACTGATGACCTGGAACCGCCGTCATGAGCATCCCGCCGTGCTGCTGCGGGCGCTGATAAACTGGAACCGCCGTCCTGGGCACCCCACCGTGCTGCGTGGGCTGATCTTGACGCGCCGCCATGGGCATCGAGTTGAACCGCGGGGGCCGATCTGGAACCGCCGTCATCACGTTGATGCCTGGGCTGGTCCCGTTGAGCTGCGAATGCTGACCTGGAACCGCCGCCGTCATGGGCATCCCACCGCGTGGCGAGTGTTGATGAACTGGAACCGCCGCCGTCATGGGCACCCCACCGTGCTGCGAGTGTTGATGAACTGGAACCGCCGTCGCCATCATGGGCACCCCACCGTGCAGCGGGGGCTGATCTGGAACCGCCGTCATGTTGATGCCTGGGCTGGTCATCTTGAGCTGCTGGTGCATCTCGTGGCCTTCAGCCTGCGCTGCCTGCGGCTTGGCCAACGACGCGAGGTAGCTGCGCATCTGGCCGTCGACGGTGACGTGCTGAAGCGTGTTGGTGCCGTCATCGAGCCACACATTCACAGGCAACTGGCGGACAACGTGGGCATTCTCCTTGCCAGCGTCCGTGTCCTTGCAATCATTCGTGGACGCGCTCTTGCCCTCCTTGTCCTTGTCCTTGTCCTTGCCTTTGTCCTTGTCCTTGTCCTTGTCATCTGCGGTCACAACAGAATCGACGCCAGGAACTGAAAACCGCGTAGCTCCGCGGGGGTGTGCGAAAAATCCGCCGCCCAGACACAGGCGCCGAGCGGGCGAACGATTGACCCTAAGTCTTATAGAGCACCAACGAATTATGGCAGGATGCCACAGAAACCTTGCATTCCTAAAACTGCTACTTCATAAGAGCCCCCATTATTGTTGGCATATGCCAGAGGCGCACAAACAAAACGTTGCAACTTGCATATTCATGGCATACACACGTCTACCCACGATTCAGGCGTGGCGGAATGAGCCGAAGGCCATTGAGAGCAACCCAGCTACCGTGCTGGATTCGTGACATGACCACTCCGCGCCAGAGATCCTGGGCGGAGGCGCCGACTGTGCATCTACCCCGACCCTGGCCAGGCCCACCCAGGGCCCAGGGTCCGCGCACGCGCCCGCCTGACTTGGTCAGAAGGCGCATGTCCCAACCCTGAATCCATGATGGGTCTGGACAGGATCGGGGTACTTGTGTAGGTGACGCCCTCCGATCCTCCTGGCGATGCTCGTGAATATGTCCAGATCCTCCTTCCTGAGCCGCGGCATCGGGCGGGCGCGGAGAGTCGGCAAGTCGGCCAGCTGGCCAGGCAATCTACTGTTACACAGCAGGGGGCACACCTGACAAAACACAACAAAAACAGCTGCGGACAGTTGAGGGCGCGGATGTGGAGAGGTGGGGGGCCCTGTAGGATACGAGGGGTTCTGGCCGTGAGAGGGAGAATGTATAATGCAAGAGAAGGAGGGGGGACGTAGTGCACGGGGGGAGACAACCCAGTGCAAGAGAAGGAAGGAGGGTGGACTAGTGTAAGAGAAGGAGGAAGGACGTTCTGAGATGCTTATGGTTTCAATATCCAGCTGTCCACGGCAAGCCCCGCCACCGCGCATACGTGGTGGGTGTCTTATGGGAATTTCGGATATTATGGTAGCGTGGCGTATCATGGCGGTTTGGTTTCTTATGGTACGTTGCTTTCTTATGGTAGCTTGTGTTTTCGTGGTAGTTTGGTTTCTTATGGTAGAGTGGTTTCTTATGGCAGCGTGGCTTCTCATGGTAGTTTGGTCGCTTATGGTAGTTTGGTTTCATATGGTAGCTGGCTTTCTGATGGTAGCTCGGTTTCTTATGGGGGCGTGGCTTCTCATGGCAGTGTGGTTCCTTAAAGGTTTCTATGGTAGCTTGGTTTCTTATGGTAGCTTGGCATATCATGGTAGCTTGGTGTCGAATGATAGATTTGGTTTATGTCTGGCGTCGCTTGGTGGGCGACCTCAGGCACGATAACCTCCGAGCCCGGGGCAGGCCCCCTGCCCAAGGTGTGTAGCTGGTAGCCCTCTCTCGAAGAGCTTTCGCTGACTGCCTGACCTGGCCTGGCGCCTGACCTGACCTTCCCCTCTCTTTCCTCGCCCCCCTCCCCCCCCCCACCTCGCCCCCCCCCCCTCTTCCCGCTCGCCCCCCTCGCCCCCCCCCCCCCCCCCCCCCCCCCCAAGCCCAAAGGGCAAGTGTTAAAAACGCATTGCCCGCCCAAACCTGTGTCCTCGCCACAGAAGTGGCGCTGCCATTCCACGCCCCCCCCCCCCCCCTCATACTACCAATCGTACCATTCGCCCTTACTCCACCTGTCCCCCCCCCCCCCCCCTGTCACCCCCCCCTGTCCCCCCCCCCCCCCCCCCCCCCCTTCCCCCCCCCACCCCACCCCCCCCCCCCCCCCCGTTCCCCCCCCCCCCCCCCCCCCCCCCCCCGCACGTGCCCACTCGTAACGCACAGGCGGCCATCACTAACGCACGCACTAAACAAACTACGCACACACACGAATGGAAACCACACACAAACACATCACACACTCACCACACCACACACACACACACACACACACACACACACCACAACACACAACACACACACACACCCACAAAAACACAACACACAAACCACACCTACACACACACACACACACACACACACACACAACACACAAAACACACACACCACACACACACACACAAAACATACACACACACACACGCACACACACACACACACACACACACACACACACACACACACACGCACACCCCACCACCGCACACACACGCCCCACCTCCCCCCATCCTCCGTCACCCCCATCTTCGTCGCCGCCATCTTCCCCATTCGAGCGGCGCGCGGCGGTGGCTGCCCGAAGCCAGCAAGGTCGATCAGTTCGAACTCGAACCTGTCGATGTTGAGCTTGAACCTGGCAGCCGGGGTAGGGGAGAGGGCCAGGATGAGAGAGGAGGCGATGTCGGACGGGGGTGCGATGGCGGCAGATTGCAGATCGCCACTCGATGCACCAGTCCGCTCCAGTCCGCCAGCCAAACCTCGCAGATCGCTACTCGATGCACCAGTGCGCCCCAGACAAGGCGCGCGCGTCTCCTGTGAGGCGCGCGTCTCAGCTCTGAGGCGCGCGTCACCTCTGACGTGCACCCCACCTCCTCTTCCCCCCTCTTCCTCCTTGACTGACCTACTAGATGGTGCGTTAACTCTGCTCGGCTCGCAGACGAAACAGTATGCCACACTATGTATAACGCGCATGGTCACGACGATTGCACGAAGAAACAACTTATTACTGACAACTCCTCTTCCTCCTCCTCCTGGGCCCATGGGGCATGCGCGGGCGGGCGCCTGGGCGCTCATGTACCACTCGTTCCAATCGAGAGCCTGGCTGGCGCGGAGGGGGGCTGGCCGAATGCAGGAAGAAGAAGGGGAATAAACAAGGTGGGGGGGACTACGACATCCTCCTCGGCCTCCCCCCCCATCCTCCTCGGCCTCCCCCCCCATCCTCCTCCTCCATCCCCCTCCCTTTCCTCCTTCTCCTCTTCGACCCCAGCCAACGACCTATGCAGTATCAGTCCGAGGAGTCGGAGGAACTGCTGCTTGAACTGGAGTCGTCACCCTCGGAATCATCGGAACCATCGCTGTCGGAGCCGGGCCCGCCCATGTCCTCTATGGATAACTGCGCCTCAGCCGCAAGGGAGTCGCGGACCTGGTTCGGCGCTAAATTGCCAGACGTCCAATCGAAAACCGATGTACCAGCGGGCGGAAGGGCCAACTCGAGCTCGGCGTCGGCGAAGGTCGGTAAAACCTCGGGCTCTACTTCCCTATGTCCAGGTGGCCCTTTCCCGTTCGTCGCAAGCGCCCGCCTGCTTATTCTCATCCCCGCCAGGCACCACGTCTTCAATCTATTAAGTACTTTCTCCTGAGAATCCCCCACTGGTGTAAATGACCGCGTCTTGGAACAGCACGTCGTAGATGGGCCCCCCTCGTCCCTGTGAAATTTGCACGTGGCTTGCCAACGAAGGCCCGTGCCACTGGAGCTGAGCACGAACCTAAACGGGCCCCAATCACCGCCAAATCCAGAACGGCCGCCGCCACCGCGGCGGGAGCCGCGGGACGGCGCAGGCGACGGCGGCGGTGGTTGCGGTGGTGCTGGTGGCGGCGCTGGCGGCTCTGCCCCGGGCGGCGGCGCCCGTGGCTCGGGTGGCGGCTCGGGCAGCGGTGGGGCTGGCGGCTCGGGCAGCGGCGGCGGTGGCTGCGGTGGTGCTGGTGGTGGAGCTGGCGGCTCGGGCGGCTCGGGGGACGCTGGCGGCTCAGGGTGCACAGGCGGCTCCTCACCCTGCTCGTTCTCCTCCTCCTCCTCTTCCTCACACTGGGAGCTTGCGCCTTCGCCGCCAGCCTGGGCGGGCGCGAAACGCGTTTCCCCGCAGCGCACGCCGCAGCCAAGCATTCCGACGTGATCGTGATGGGAATGCGGAACTACTAATATTATGTTGTTTTATCACATTGTTGCTGCATTCCCGAACTTACTTGCTTGGCTGCGGAGCCCGACGGGAAGCGCATTTCTGCGCCGATGTTTGCCTGGCTCGGGGCCGCACCCTCCTCATCGACTGGCATGTCGAGAAGAACTTTGGCGCCGCCCCCGTGCTCGTCCTGGGAACGAATCTGGAAGCACGTGCCTGTCCTCGCCGCCGTCGCCGCCATCATCATCATCAGCATCAGCATCACCATCAGCATCATCACCATCATCATCATCATCATCAGCATCATCCTCATCATCATCATCGTCATCCTCATGTCATCGTCATCGTCATCATCATCATCACCATCATACTCATCATCACCATCATCATCAGCATCACCAGCATCATCATCAGCATCATCATCATCAGCATCATCATCATCAGCATCATCATCATACTCATCATCATCACCATCGTCATCATCATCAGCATCACCACCATCATCATCAACATCGTCAGCATGATCATCACCATCCTCATCATCATCATCATCACCATCACCATCACCATCATCATCATCATCATCGTCGTCGTCGTCACCCCTCCCCCCATTCCCTCCCAATATTAACCCTCCTCCAGGTGCTAGTCCGCAATGGGCAACGGCGCAGCCCTCCTCGCGCCCACTTTGCGGCGCTTCTTCGGCATAGCTCCCCCAGCGCCATATTCGTCCTCGATTTGCAACGTGCCTTTACCTTTGAGTTCGAGGAGTTTAGCATAATCGACAGGATTCATGCCATGCTCAACGACCTGATGCTTGCCAGAAAGTAACAACTTCAAGTAACTTACCGGGATTGTGCCACTGTTGGCTTTATAATACCATATATTGTTGTTAACGTCGGTCTCAAATGCAGGAGGTCGCTCCCCACGCGTCAGGGCTGGGAATAACTGCCCGCGCCACCCAGCATCGGCGGCTTCTTCGATCACCTCAAATGCAGTTGCATCCTCGGGAGGCCCAATGTGAAACATAACTCAATCACCCCACGTGAAACGCACCCAGGGGTCTCAAATGTGAAACACATCAGGGTGAAACATATCCCGATCATGCCATGCGAACGACCACTAAGAGATCTCAATACCAATGGAGCCTCAATGTGAACCCCCTCCCCTCCACACAGACACACGCACACGGGGTGTCCAGGGTGGCTATTCGTGGTCGTCGCGGGTTTGGGGGAACCCTTAGTCCTTAGGGTTTAAGGGAGCCCATAGTCCTTATTGGCAATGCCATCGCGACGCCTCACAGCAGGGAGTGGTTTCACCAGCACGTCATAAGCGACGATCGCATCCATGCCGACTTGGGCAAGGGCCCACCCGAGCACATTATCATCATCACCATCAGAAGTGCGAACCTCCACAGACTCAACTAAACCAGCATCTCGCAAACACTCCAACACATTCAAAACTGCAGGGTCAGCATCATGCGCAATATAAGTCTGATTAGTATTCGGGTAGGCGCCCGCGCGAACAATATCTGAATACACATCCACAGCGCGGGCATGATCGTTATCTGGTAGTGCTGGGGGCCATGCTCGAGGCGCATAAACAATGCCACCTTGTCAAGACGCCAATGGGGGGATCACATGTCGATCCTCTTTCACTGCCGCCCTCCCCCCCCCCACCCCCCCCCCCCCCGCCCTCTCCACCGCGCCCCCCCCAAAAACCTTTCAGCCGCGGCAGACCCCGCCACGGGCGAGGCAGAGGAGCGAATGCCCAGAACTTCAGGGCCTGGACCGCCACGCGAACTCGGCACCTCCAACCCTTCCTCCACCGCCCCCCCCCCCCCCCCTCCCCCCCCCACCCCCCCCCGCCTCTTTCTCTCCACCTATAGTCCAGCAGAAGCGATTCGAAGCTCGCCGCGGGCCCGCCAGGCCATGAGGCTAGCTCGCCCCAACGCACAACCACCTTGGGACCTCCCAACCTCAAGGAAAAACGGGAAACGTTGGAGTCTCAGATTCCTTCCTCTCCCCCCGTGCCTCCCCCCCACCCCCCCCGCCCCCCCCGCGCCCCCCCCCCGTCCTCCACCGCCGCCGCCTCCTCGCCCTCCTCCCCCTGAGCCTTGCGGCAACAAAAAAAGCCTCATAATCCACCCCTCCGCAAGAGAGCGGTGCGCGATTGGAAACCCCAGCCGCCATTGCACCGCCATTCCAGAAAATCTCCGCGCAGGTCTGGCAACGCCTCCAAATGGCGCCTGTTCAGAAGTCTGGTCGTCTCGGTATCAATGCCCCCACCGCCAATGCTACCTGATGCCGCGCCGCTCACGGACATAAGTAAACGCACTGCTTCCCCATCAGCAATACAGCTCCTGACGTCATGAACAGCAATGGCGACGTCGCTTCTGGTAATATTGCTGTGTGTTGGCTTGATGATCTTCCTGGAAGCTGGACTCTCGCGGACAACCTTGAACGCCGTGTGGCGGTCAGGCGGAAGGTGTATTGCGTCGCATGCTCTTGTCGCATTGGCGGACATGCCACCCCCATCGACCTGCCCATCTTCAAGAGGCAGCAGGTGATCAGGTCGAGGTAACGCAAGGGCAACACCAGGCGCAGGCAGGAAAGCTGGCGGCGCGTATACTGCATCGGCCAAAGCAAGAGAACCAGGAATGTTCAGGTCCCGCGTGCCAGCGTGGGCTTCAGCGAGGTAGGGAATTGCACCGGGCCCGTGAGCGATCGAATAATATGATTGTGTGGAACACACTTTTCGGAAGTGCTGAATGGCAACATTGGACAGGAGCTTGAGGCCGTGATGCGTGGAGGGGGCCACCGCGGGCCCTGGTAGTGGTTGCGGCACCGCCTTCTCGAGGGCAGCATGTCTGGCATGTTGAGTTGATGCGTCCAGGCGGTACAGAACTCTGGTCACTGTCGACTTCTTGTGATAACCATGCAGCCCAAGGTACTTCATCACTGTCGGGTGGCTATGCAGGCAGAACTTGTCAAGGAGCTTGCCAGGCGAAGTCCTGACGTCGTCCGTATCATGTGCCAGCCTCTGGAACAACGGCGGATCCATCTTTAATCGCCTCCGCAGGTCTGGGAATCTCAAATGCACGTTGACGTGAGCTCCACCTGCGTGCGGAGACCTCGAAACATTGAGCTTGTTCACACGATGCTTCGCCTCGATGGATCTCTCCACAAAAGGAATACAACTAATGGCAGACGCCGCATATTTCAATGCTGGAAGCTGGTCCACATGCGCCCCGTGATCCAAGAATCGCAGAACTTCGCCCCGCATGTCGGAGGATGGATGGAGAACACGCGATGCCATCGGCCACATGGTCGCGACCTGGTCCTCGGACAAATTTCCGAACATGTCCAGGCACTCGCGCAGGCCCGCGCGAGCAGGTTCCTCTGACGATCCGCCCATAGAGGTGGCGCCAATGACGCAAGGCTTGCGCGGGAGAAACTTCCAGTGAGCGAATCCTACTAGCCCTCTGGGCGCCGGGGTGGTTTAGAGCGGTTCCTCTTCCGCCCCCCCTTTTTTTCCCCCTTCGGGGAGGGGGTTGCCCCTCGCCCGCCCCTCCCCCCTGGGCCTGGGCGGGAGGGTCAGCGGAAGTGGGGCGTCCAATGTGGCCTCGGCGAGAAAGCCAAACTCATTGATTTCACTTAGGTGTTGGCCCCATTTAGGCGTCCTGGGGGGGCAACGCTGCTCCGCACCCCCCCCGCCTTTGATAAATCTCTTCCAAGAAGCCCCAAGGGGCCGAGAGGCCCCCCGAGATACGCGAGAGGCCCCCAGGACCGCCAATAGGCCCCAAAGACGGCCCAAGAGGCCCCCAAGCTCACCATTGTCCTCCTCCTCCTCCTCCTCCTCTTTTGCTTCCTCCTCCCTCCCCCTCCCTTTCCTCCTCCTTCTCTTCTCTTCCTCCTCCTCCTCCTTCTCGTCCTCCACGTCCTCGCGCTCCTCCATCTCCTCCTCATCTTCCTCATCCTCCCCCTCCCCCTCCTCCTGCTCCTCCATGTCCTCCCTCCTCCTACTCTGACAACGACGGCTCCTCCTACATCGCCCCCCTCTTGGGGTATACGGCGGCTTATCCCGCCCTTTGGTCTTCTGCATGCTCCCCCGCTTCCCTCATCACCTCCACCCCCCAGGGGGTCATTTCTGGACGGGCTGGTGGGGGTGCGCGAAGCGTTTGGACTTTGGGTTCGATTACTTCCATCAACGCGGAACGGCAAGCCTCGAAGTCCCGCGTGAGTTCGTCCCGATCTGCTTGAGCAAGGGTAGACGTACGCGCGATCAACTTGCCCTGGCAGGTGCTCACAAGATCGTTCAAGTATTGCAGATGGACGCCCGATGCCAGATCAAGGGCGCGCCTACCCCTCATGGGGCACACCGCGTACTGAACGCCTGTCTCGAGACCAAATTCTGTCCTCCGCTTCCAATGCGGCCTGCCTGGCGCAAAGCCATCCTTCTCTCGAAACGGAACAGCATGGCATGCACATCCTTCGCACCAGTTCTGGAATTCATACAAGCAACCGTGAACTGCAAGCAAAATCATCTCGGAATAGCACCAAAACGCGTCCGAATGAATCGCCTCGTCGACGAGCAATAGCTCCTCCTTGGACACGGGCGCTTATTCTGCATCCCGCGGCCGCTCAATGCCCACCTCCGCATCAGGGTCCCCTCGCACTGCTTTCCTTTGATACTTCCCGAGCTCCCAATGGGCCCTGAGACCTGGCTGGCAGAATTGCAACTCTTGGAAGGCAGGAACCCAACTGGCGAAACGCCAATCCGCGGGTTTGAGGGTCACCTGTCTCAGGGCCTTCACATGCACTTGCGCAGCATCCGATCCAAAGCATCGTTCGATGATTCTCTCTTTTGTCCACGGGTCAACCAAAAGCCTGATCAGTGGTTTAGCGCGGTCCAAGAACCACTGTCGCTTCTGCGGTGCCGCCAACATGTCAGATAAGGCCGTGTTGCAAACGTGCAGGCAGCCAGCCACCTGCAGGGGCGAGTGCAATAACCCCCTGGAAAGAACTTCGGCGTCGGTCGGGGCAGCAGTCTGCAAGTGGTCTGGCAGCTCGCCGTCGCCGCCTGCCGCGGCGATGGTCGTGTCCAGGTCCACAGGTCCTTCTTCCTCCATGACAAGGGAATGATGCTCGTCTGGCGTGGGGGGGGGGGGGGGGCACTGCCTTGGCCGTCTGGCGTGGCCGTGCCACCAATGACCCCGACCTCGCCAAAGAAAGCTGCGTCGTCCTCCTCCATCTGGAGCGAAGGAGGGCTAAGCCCTGCTGCCGAAACAAGGGACCCCTGGTTGACTGCGCACCCATCCTCTTCCACGTCCAACGCGCCGCCGTCGGCGGATACGTCCAGGATGATATCTCCACCATTGCCATCGTCCAGCTCCTCTGGGAGGGGGTCCTAGTAGGGGAAGGCCGCTGCAAGGTCGGCGCGGCCCATGCTAGGGGAACAAAAAATGTCATAAACATAAAAACTCGGAGGTCCGCGCGGATTGCTCGGATCGGCGCTAGACCCCCCTCTCCAGCGCGCCAGGGGCGGCGCCAGAGGCACCGCCTCGGGGCCCCAGCGCCCGGCGCCGACCCGATAAATCAGCGCGGACCTACGAGTTGTTATGTTTATGTCGGTTTTTGTTCCCCCACATGCGAGGGGGGCCAGCCACTGCGCCGCTGTCGGAGGTGAAACTCAAGCAGTGCTGCGCCCTGCGTTGGGCGGCCATCAGAGATGTAGAAACGAGCCGCATCTGGTGCACCAGGCAGTGCAATTTGTCGGGCAGCGCTGTTGCCTGGCTCCCGGGCCCCACTGCTGGCAGCATATGATGCTCAAACAAACTCACGAGTCTGCGGATCTTTGTCTGGTAGTCGGAGCTGGCTGCGTGATAAAACTCGTCGAAATCATCCCCGTCGACGCCATGAGGGCCGCCTGCGCGAAGGCGTCGGTAGTATTCACTAGCGTATTCACGGTTCCGCTTGAGATCCCTGGCAGCGTCGTATGCAGCGACCACGTCGGTGCACCTGAAGCTTTCACTGAGCAGCCAGTCTGTGCCTATCAAAGGCGATGCGTCACTGAGCATGTACTCGACCGAGTTGCCATGATAATATGAATCAGATCTCCTTTGTTCTTCAAGCGTCAATGCCGCGTCCAGCGTCTGAACATACTTTTGCAACGTGTTCCTGTGAACGACGGAACCGTCGGCCTTCAACCTCTGCAGGATAGGTGTCGCAATCGATTCGTGGAGGGCCAGCTTGATGCAGTCTTGCGCCACAGAGTCCAAGTGCCTGGCCCCATGCAGACGGGTGGCAACAAACATTGATTGAAGAATTGTCGAGCATGAGTGGTGCCTGTGGGCGTCCAGCTGACTACCGCCAGAATCACGAAGAGCATCGCAAACGTGACCGAGGTACTTGATCGAGGCGGCCACCGACTCGGCGTGGCGAGGAACAATTGCAGTCGGAAGATATCTGAAACATGCCGTGGGCGTGGCAGCGACCCTTTCCAGGCTGGCTGGCGTCAAGTGGCCCTCGTCCGACGGCGCCGCCAGAAATTGTTGGACAGCGCGCGGCAGTCGAGAGTCGGGGGCGGCGACATGAGCGAAGAAGTCGGTAGCAAATGAAGATAACTCTGATGCTGCAACTGCGCTTTTCCACAAAAACAAAAACTTGGAGGTCTTGGTCGTAAGTAGTTCTGCAATCGGAAAGCCAAGCGCGTGCGCCCAGCAGTGGTCGGCAAACCTGCGCCCCTTTTGACGCCAATTCTGAAGCGCAGCTCGCACGCGCGGCTCGGCGAGCACTCTTTGCATACCTTCCAACGACAACTTGCGGAGCGGCTTCCTGGATCCGACATCCAAACGACCGCGTAAATCTCTGGCGCGCACGCCCGTCGAAACAACTTCAACCACGCGGCAATAGTACAATGCGTCCTTTTGCCAGGAGAACGAGCGCAATGCGAATCTCATTTCTGGGTCGCCCAAGTCAAACTCAGTCATCTGCGCAGCAGGCGATTCGACCTGCAGGGGTTCAAAAGGAAAGGAGGGGGAAGACTGGACTATGGATTGGACTGCCTCCGAAGAGGCAGGTCCGAAGAGGAGGGGGAGGAGGGGGAGGGGGAGGAGGGGGGGGGAGGAGGAAGAGGACGAGGAGGAAGAGGAGGAGGAGGAGGAGGAGGAGGGGATATCCATATCCTCAAACCCCTCGCACCAGCAAGACTCCAGCGAAGTAGGTCTCTCCCCGTTCGCCGCGAGCCTCGAGAAAGCATCCCTGGACAGGGCGTGCGAAACTGCAAACCCACACGATGTGACCATGCGTGCTGTATATTGCACTTGTTTGGGGAAACTCCGCGATGTTAGCCAACGTGGACCCCAGACAGTGCGGTGCGTTCGCATGTGTGTGCGTGCGTGTGTGTGCGTGCGTGTGTTGGGAGTTGGGAGGTCCTCGTTCGGAGATGTAGCTGGCGCCCATGCCAGAGGTAACCGCGCTGTCGCGATGCAAGTTCTTCTCTGCAGGGCGCCTGTCAAACAACACCACCAGCTGCGCAGTCATATGGCGGCAACCTTGGAAGACTGCAAAGGGCACAACTCTCTCTCTCTCTCTCTCTCTCTCTCTCCCTCTCTCTCTCTATTCTCTTCTCTTCTCTTCTCTTCTCTTCTCTTCTCTTCTCTTCCCTTCTCTTCTCTTCTCTTCTCTCTCGCTCTCTCTCGCTCTCCCTCGCTCTCTCCCGCTCTCTCTCTCTCTCTCTCTCTCTCTGCTCTCTCTCTCTCTCTCTCTCTCGTCTCTCGCTCTCTCTCTCTCTCTCTCTCTCTCTCTCTCTCTCTCTCTCTCTCTCTCTCTCTCTCTCTCTCTCTCTCTCTCTCTCTCTCTCTCTCTCTAGTCTCGGCCCGAGAGTGCCCTGCACTCAGACCGCAGCCGCGACGCGAAGCGCCCCGCCTCGGAGTCAGACTCCCAGGCCTCGCGAGACCGGAGGGGCCCCAGCAGGACCCTACTGATTCGCGTCACCTCTCCACACCAGAGTGCCCGCAGCAATGGCCCCCAAGAAGCCGGAGCGCCGTCGCTTTTCTAAGCAGCCTCCGAGCTCCCGCCCCACGCGCCCTGCTGCTGAAGGTTCTCTCCTTCAACGCAAGCAGGACTGCATCGCAGCGTTCAAGCAAGCGGGGTCTGACCGCCCCACGGCCGCCTACAACGGGCTCGCCGAACTGAACGCGGACGAGCTCCAGGAAACGTACGACATGCACAAGTCCAACACGAAGAAGCTTGGCAGCGCCCTGATCCGCATGTGCGCCGCCAACCAGATTAGCTACACGCTCGATCATCACCAGCGCAGCAAGCCTAAGCGCACTGGCGGTGACACATCACACCCACCAGCGGGTTCCGCACGTCTTCAGGCTGCGGACACCCAATTCATCACCTTGGACCCTGCCTTTTGGAAGGTCCCTGTCCTTGCCGAACCCGCCTCACCTGACGACGGCAAGACATACAAGCCCAGCATCAGCCTCCACGATTACGAGAGTGGTGAACGGCTGCTGCAACACCACCTCGAGCAGGGCAAGCGAGCCACGGGTCAGCTCGCGATTGCTGTCATGGGCCCGAAAAACGACAACTACGTCGGTACCGAGCTCGCCGTTCCCGTCCTGAAGCGTCACCCCAAGGCGCCCAAAGTGGTCCACACGCACGTCCCCGTGACCGTGTACCAGCTGGGCACCAAGGAGGTCGCCTGCACGGAAAAGGTAGCCGTCGCCACCATTGACCCTGCCGACCACGTCTGCTGGATTCGGGCGACCATACACGAGACCGAGGCCATTGCCGCAGTCCCCTCCATGCACCAGGCCTTCGAGGACCAGTTCTCGGGAGGTGCCCCCGTGAACGGTGGTCCACGCGCCAAGGGTCCTTTCCGAGGGGACTCCGCTCCACAGGACAAGGCGCGCCAAAACCAAAAGCACCGGGAGTCCAAGAAAGACGCTCGCCGCCAGGAGCTCGATAGTCAGCTCCAGGACACCTTCAAGGCCCTCTTCCACGGCAACTTTAAAGCCGTCACCATCCTCGAACCCTGCAAAAGCCTAGGCAGGTTTGGATCGGGCGTCGGAAAGAAGTCCCTGGCTGCCACCTTCGGCGTCAGTCTCCAAGCGGTCGACAAGGTCCTGGCGGGATCAGGGCAACTCGGTGCCACCTACGACCTCAGCAATGTAGGTGCAGACGAGCCCACCGCCGACAATTATCAGACCGTTTGGTTCCCTGAGGACCAGCCCATCACGATGGCAGACGCGTTCCAGAAGTCGGTGGAGTTCAAGGCCCTGGGAGTCGTCAGGCACGGCAAGTCAGGCCTACTGGGGATCCGTGTTCCACGGGGGTCCGACGTCGCCAAGGCCGCTGCTGTCAGCATCCGCGGCTGCGAGGCCACCCTCGCCAAGACGCGCTACCGCATCACTGGCATTGCGTCACGCCACGCCACGCTGACCCAGCTCGCCAAGACTCTCACGGGCCCGTCCGTCAAATGGGACTGCGAGGTCTACCACGCCGCCTGGGACCCAGCCACTGCGGCCCAGTTTGCCCTAGTGCGCGCCCATCGGCCCCCACTCACCTATACGGTGCAGGTCGCGGGGTGCCCCATACCGTGGAGCATCACCGAGGCCCCGCTGGCTGAGGTGGTGCCGAAGCGGGACAACGTTACCATCGTCACGCCTACCACCATCACAGAGCCTGTGACGCCGCCAGCCGGTGGTGGCGGCTATAGCCCCGCCACCGGCACACTCCTCACCAAAGCGGCCCAGAGCCCCTACCTCCGCGACCTCATGACTGCCACGCCCAAAGGCAAGGGCGTCGCACCGCTCTTGACCCCCAAGGAGGAGCCTTCAGCCAAGCGCCACCGCTCCTCCAGCGGGAAACGTGACGCCACGCCGCACGCAAGGCCACCCTGCGCCCCAGGCCGCAGCTCCTCTGCACCCCCGCACGGCACGGACGGAGCCGCTGAACCGATGGCCGCCCCAGGATCAGGTGGCCATGACTCCGGGCTTGGCACGGCGGCGGCAGAAGGTGGGGGCCACACCGAAGGCGACGCTGCCACAGCCGCCGAAGTACCAGGAGACGTCGACGACGTCGAGATCCTCTCATCAGGTGATGAATACAGCGTGGCCTCCCACGAACTCAACACCTTCGGCGAGCGCTTCGCATCGGCCTCTAAACCGCCTGATGCTGCCACGACCCGCATCCAGCACATGGAACAGCAGCTCGAGCTGCTAGCCAACACGGTGGATAACATGCAGGTGCAGCTTGCGGGCGTTCTCTCCTCCCAGGCCACACTCACGGAGCACGTTTCAGGGCTGGAACGGGGGCTTGCCACGGTCGTCACCCAGCAACAGATGGCAACCGCCGACGCCGCTGCACTGCGCGGCGACATCCAGACCCTCCTCGGGCACCTCACGGGAGGCACCATCCACCTGCCACAAGTGGCCACTCTGGAAACTAAGAAGGAGGAAGCTGCAGCGGCCGCCGAACCCGTGGCTGCCTGCAGTTGGATCGACCAGCCAGGCCAGGTCACCCCAGGGACGGGGCCCCCAGGGGCCGACAAAGGCAAGGACAAGGGTCGGGCCACCCAGGAACCCTATTGAAGGTGCCTCAGAGAGCCCGCCTCAGCCCTCCGAGGAAGCGCCTTCAGAGGCATCTCTCCCCTCTTCGCGTCGTATCTCTTTCTTGTCACCTCATGTCTGTTTTGGCAGCAGCACGCGCAAGCTATCTGGTGTAGGGACACCCGTAGTCTTGCAGGGGGCGTGATTGTAGCAATGTACATGAGCATTCAGGGGTATTTGAGGACGTGTGCTGACATGCAGCTTTCGGCTCATCGCTCGCGCCGCCCGCCAGGCCTCGCCATCATGCGGCGCCTTGCCTGCAGCCTGGCCCTCCCCTCGCTAGCTGGAGCACACCCGTCTTCAGGCGGTGCGCCTCAGCACGGAGGAGAGGTTTTCCTGCGACACGCTGAACGTGGGACGCTCTTCTACCTTTACGATGACAGCATCTACAAATACGATCACAGCGCCATTTTGGACCCGATCGTGAACAGCACCGCCGCCGCGGGTCCGTGCGGCACCGGGCCGCTGGGCGCCATCGCGAGCGCCTGGCTTGAGCAGCACCAGGGGCCCTGCCCCACGCGCTGCCCCCCTGGGACTCCGACGGCTTCTACGACGGCTACGGCGAGTACCAGCATGTCTCCTACGAGCACGCCCTCGTCAACTACGACACATGCATCGCAGTCTGCCCTCAGCTTGTCCTCGACCGTCGTGCAGCACATCCTCGACGGGGCCGCTGGCAAGGCCCAGGCACGCAGTGGCGGCTTCAGCCCCGCTGTCGTGCCCCGCTTTAGCCCCACGGGTCCCACTACCCCTCTGTGCGCCAGGGGCGAACCCGAGGAGGACCCCGCTTTCTGGCACCTGATGATGATCCGAGCACGGCTCATACCGTGCGCCGCGGCGTGGGCACCAGGTGAGGACCATCAGGACGTGTTCTGGGCATGGCTCGAGGACTGCGTCCCGCACATCCTGGCGACGCTCCATCTGCCACAGTACGACCACTTTTTCCAGGAGGATTCCGAGGAG
The DNA here is from genome assembly GCA_963575745.1 of Prorocentrum cordatum. NCBI lineage: Eukaryota > Dinophyceae > Prorocentrales > Prorocentraceae > Prorocentrum > Prorocentrum cordatum. Next base: position 476,386 of record CAUYUJ010008269.1, on the reverse strand, counting down.
AAAAACGACGCCCTGCGCCAGCGCACCGCGTTCGACATGTGCGAGGATATCTGGCACAGAGCGGGCCCCGACAGACAGCGCACCAACCGCAACCTCACTCGTATCCAGGGCAGCCACGAGTACCCCACCCGCTACTTTGGCCTCCTTCTGGAATACCAGGGCGCTCGTGCCCAGCTCGTCGGCCCTGAGGCTTTCGCGGCACCACTGCCGCCATACCTCTCACGGGCCCACGCCTTGCTGCCAAGAGGCCTCCCTCCACCCGACCAAGACGCCCTGGCGTACCTCGCGGATGCGATCCTGCACCACCCGCCAGACATGCAGCCGCTTGTCGAGGCGGAGCTCGCCGCGGCACCGATGGAACCGCTAAACCTACCACCGCCAGCTGGCCCCCTCGCCCAGCACGCCACGTGTGACCAGCCCGCGGCCGACGCCGAACCGCTTCTGCTCCAGCACATCGCGGCCAGCGATATCAGCAACATATCCCTGGACTCGTTCCACGTGTCGGACGATAGCCAGAACGACTCCATCCACGACATGGAAACCCAGGATCGCGACGGCACGACACCGCCAGGTGACACGGCCCAGCGCGACCGCGACAGCGAACCCTACACAGGGCGCCCCCTGTCGCACAGCAGTCCGCCCAACAACTCGGCCCAGGCCGACCCCAGCGCACAGCTCAGCGACGCCGAAGGCGCCACTGCCGCCGACGAGACAAGCCATTCCACTGCACCGCCAGCTCTCACCAGCCCGCGCAGTGGCGGCTTCAGCCCCGCTGCAGCATTGGCTGGATCTGGGCGTCTTCAGACCTCAGGTGGCAGGACCACGCCCCGCACCCTTGTCTGCCGTGCTAACGCGACTGACTCCAACTCCAGCGCCGTCGACCACTGGCAGGCTGGCATCGACAACGACCCCATCGAGGACGCGAGCCCTGACGCCAGCGGCTCCTACGAGGCCCCGCACAGCGCAGCGGCCTCCCGACGCTGCGGCTGTCTCATCTGCCTCTTCGTGGCCACGTATGCCATCGTGGTAGCCATGCCGTACAAGGACCAGATCGACGGGTACCTGCCGACACCGAGCCGAGACCCCAGCTACCGGCAGCGACGACGACGTGAAGCTGCGGCACCAGGCCCATCCGTGTCCACTACGCCCCGACGCACAACGGCATGCAACGCCACGCCCGCCTTGTGGGGTATTCTCAAGTGGACCAGTGCCAAACTCAGAGACATCGTCTCGGGCAGAGCCAGCGCAGTCGGGTCTGGCCTTGGGGGTGCCCTGAAATGGGCCAGCGGCAAACTCGGAGCTATTGCCACAGGCGGAGTGGTTTGCGGTCTTCTCCTGGTCGGCGCCAAACTTCTCGCTCAAGGAGCCGTCGGACACGTAGGAGCCCGCATCTGTGCGCGCGCCCTGGACTCACCCGCGGCCCAGTGGTGCCTCCGCTGTTGCCAACCGAGCAGGAGGCCGCGCGATGAAGCCACACACACAATGCCGCGCACGCATCCCGACGAACCCGAGAGCCAGCACGTGCACTCTCTTCGACACCCGCTGCTACAGGAACACTATGCTGCTGCAGTTGCCGCCGCAGTCGCCGATGTCACCACCGCCACCACCGCCGCCATTGTCGAAGTCACTGCCGCGGTATCGCGAGCCTCGTCTGTCACACCACGGTCGACCAGCCCGTCCCCGCGAGACGGCCCCATAAGCGGCGCGGCTTATGGTAACCCGCCGACTCACGAAGACGCCACAGCTCAGGCCAGCGACGCCGAGGCAAGGGAAACACGTGAGCGCACCCTCGACAGCCCGTGGTCCATCTTCCGACATGCAGATGCTCGTGGTTCCTCTTCCGACATGGACACCCAACCACCACGACGGCGAGCACGCTACGCATCACCCGCCAGGCCCCAGGCGCCTCCAGGCCCTGGTACGCCCCACCCAGCCCTCAGGCCACCGACGCGCAACTTACGCAGCACCATCCAGCGCGACCCAGCGGTCCCCGTGCCGCCGACGAGCATCCTCACCTCCCTGTACCAGAACGGCTTTGCGCTTGGTAACAGTGGCGTGACTACAGAGGACATCAAAGACGCCCTGCGACTCCACGACCATCCTCGATTCACCCATGACCCAACGCTCCAAGCGTTGGCGCCGTGGACTGACATCATGCAGAGGCCCCCGAACCGACTCACTTGGGTGCTGGAAGACTCGGGCGGGAACTCAGGCGAGACGATCTTCCCCTACCTCACGTGGGACCTCCGTCAACCCACCACTGACACGCCCACGGTCTTCTGGCACGGGACCCGCGGTGACCTTGCGGCTCGTCTCGCTTTCAACGGAGGTCACCTCCTGCCGGGCCCCCGCCGTGAAGCGAAGGGTCGAACCGCCACAAATGTTGGCCGCACGTACGTGAGTGTGCACCCGTCGCTGGCCGCGTGGTACGCAGTGCCGCCTCACCCGCCCTGCAGCCTCGAAGACGACACCCTCGCGTGGGGACCCATCGCGCTCTGGATGTGCGAGGCTACCAAACCGCCGCGCGGTGAGAACTGGCACAACTTCGTGAAAGGGGAGGCTCACGGAGCGCGCCTCATCTACCCACGGGTCCTGGGCCTCCTCATCCGCATGGACTGGTGTGCCCCCACTGAAGCTGCCTCCAGGTGCCGTGCCCTACCACAAGCCTATGGCATGGGCGACTGTGCGCACGCCCTCCACATTGCCGGCTACGATCACCCAGACCTCCGCGAGGCGGCTGAAGCCCGCGACCAGGAAGCTAACACCTGGCGCCGGCTGGACACCGCGGCAGCGTGGCCACCGCCGCAGGCACTATACTCGCCAGAGGCAGCGCGAGCATGGGCTACACAGCACTACGACACCGAAGCAGCCACCAGGGCCGACCCCAACCAGCCCCGTCCGCGCGCCTCGCTTCGCAAGCTCCAGCTGGACCCGCAGCCACTGATCGACCTGGTGTACACTGGCTTGCAGGCCGTCCCCGTGCGGGGGCAGTCCGACGCACGTGCGCCGCGCCCCAGCGGCTCCAGCCCTGGGGCCGCGTCTGGCCCATCGCACACCTATCAGGCAGGTGCCGCCCTGGGACACAGTCCAGACCGCTCATCGACGACATCGGGAGCCGACGACCGTCGTACGCCGTCCCTCATCAGCGCGGCCGCCGCCCTCGCCCGAGGACATGCCCGCCCACGGCGATCCGCCTCGCGTTCGTCACGGCAGAGCGGCGGAAACTCCACCTCGGACAACAGCGACATCGAGACGTGGGAGCACATCGAGACGGAAGAGGAGCCGACCGCCTACCACGTCCTCGCCTTCCACGTCCGCGATGTGCGGGCCCGTGTCAACGCCCCTGGCATCGAGGTCTGGCTTGACCCGGGCGAGCACCACGACGGCGCCTACTTACCGTGGGGGGCGACCGTCGTGGGCCACCGCGTTATCGACCCTGCGGTTGCGGGTCGCGACGGCTGGGTCATCCTTCACCACGACCATGGCGATACCACTACCAGGCTCTGGGCACCGACCCAAGTCCACGTCAAGGCGGACGACACTTGGCGCACGGTCATGATCCCAGCGGACCTGGGGCCCCAGTGGATCGAGCGCCATGCTGACGACGCTCGCCTCCCCGCGGAGGTGGTCCGCACTACAGGCCAGTCCTGGTTCGCCGACGTCTGGCCCTTGTGGGATCGACCCCGACCCCACCCAGACGACGCAGTCACCGACGAGCAAGCGCTCCCGCCCCTACCAGGACGCTGGACTTGCCTACAGTGCCGATTCCAATGCTGTCAGTATTGTGCTGCCCGCCGCAACACGCAGCTCGGCACCTCAGGCCAACCAACGTGCCCAGACTGCTCCCTCAGCGGACTACGTGCACTTATGGACTGGTCCACGGACTACTCATGCAACAGCTGGACGTGTGCGTACAGCACCGACAACAGGGACTCCGACACATGCTGCCTCTCCAGCAGATGCCCTCATCCGCCTCGTCCGCACAGCCTGTTCGACGTCCGTGCCACAGGGATGCCTCCGCACATCCTCGCCCGCCAATACGGCAACGCGCCAGCCCAGCACGACCTCAAGGAACCCCCCCGAGCGCCTTCAGGCCCCGGGGGGGAGCCTCCGCAACCAGGCCAAGCAGGTTACCAGGGTCAATGGTATCTACCACCGAGGCCGCGTCGCGTCCTCAAGCAGGGATTGCCCGACGGCACGAGGCGGCCACCAGGGTTCACAGGAACGGGGATGCCTGAAGACCCGTCTCCCGACCAACCGCTGTGGAGGGAAGGCTACGTGCTCTTCGGCCCTCACCAGGCCCTCAAGGAGGACTTCATCTTCAACAAAACGGTCCGCCGACCTTACTCCCTAGCCATCACCAACATGCATAGGGATCGTGTCACAGTCAGGACCGTCTGCGAGTCTATCGCCGAGCGCATCCACACTACCCGCACCCGCTGGCGAGATGTGGTACTGTACTGGGATGCCGAGGGCGGACCTGGGCCTCAAGCTCTCGACTACGACATGCGCCTCTGCGACGCCATGGTGAGCCGTGCCACGACCGAAGCCGAGCTGAACCACGACCGCAGCAACCGTGGTAGCTTCTGTCTCTATGGACCAGCGCACCAGCGGGCTGTGAACATCACGGTGCTCCCCGAGCCGCAGAACATTGACTACGTGGAGCATGTGCGGCGCTACTCACCCGTCGGGGAGACTTACCCAGACCATGCCTTCGAGCACGTCTATCAGGGCTGGCGGCGGCCCGACGTGCCGCCCATCCTCCCCGACGCCCGCCCGCTCTCGAGAGCCGACCAGCAGCGCTACCAACAGCACCAGCAGCGCACCCAGCAGCGCGACCAACGCGACGCAGGTCAGCCGAGCACGCCACGCAACCGCTCTCCCGCGCGCGTCCCAACAGGCGACAGCGCGGTGTACGGCGGGGGCGCCGCCTATCACCGTGGCCCCATTGGCGCCAGGCCCGCGGCGGCAGGAGCAGCCGCCTCCAGCTATGGCCACGCCCCCCACGCCAGGGTGCACCCAGCGGTCATCGGCTACCCGCGTGCACTCGCGCAGGCTCCCCCACGGGCCACCTCGCCCGTGCCAGGGTCCACGCGTGCCTGGGGCCATTACCCAGGCCGCCACGACAGCACCGCCAGCAACCAGCCCGCAGTGGTAACCCCTGCGGCTTCAGCCCAGGGGGCTGCACCAAGCCGTGGCAGGACAGGGCGCCCCGAAGGATGGCGCGAGGCGAACGTGCGTGCCTGGCAACCGCGCCAACACACGCCCCCGCCAAACGTGGCCGCAGCGCTGCGCCCTGCCCAGGCAAAACCTGCCCCCCCTGAGCGCGAGCGGCAGCCGCTCGTCCCGCTCGTCCTCACGCACACCCAGGCGCACCACAGCGCCTCCCCGCGGCACAGCGAGGGTAGTGCCCACCACGTCAGCCCCCGGCCCGACGCCGTCGACCCTGACCAGGCTGCAGCCTCGGTGGCGGGCGGCACAGGCGGCTCCCGCCAGCCCAGCCCAACACCCTGCACAGCGCCGATCCGCTCCCCGAGCAGGGCGGACTCTGCGCGCGCTAACGCCCAGGCGACCTCGCCACGTGACCGCCACACGGGCGGGCGCGTCCCGCGCAGCCGGTCCTGCAGCCGCCACAGCTCGCGCAAGGCCCCTGGGAGCTCCACGAGCTCGCCGCCCCGCGAGACTCAGGCTGATGGCCAAGCCCCCGAGGTGGTGCCACGTTTCGGTGCCAGCGCCATCGAACCTGGCCAGGTCGACCTCGAGCCGACGCCGTCCACGGACCAGGAGCTGCCACCGCCCACCCGCGTTGTCGTCCCCCTTCGACGAGGCGCCGACCTTCGACCCCTTCAAGCACAAGTACTCCGTCAAGGGCCTCGCGGCGGGCTTCGGCGGCGGCTCACCGCTGCCCCCTCTGAGCCACGGCGGCGGCCCCGCCACCTCAGCCGCTGCCGCGGCAGCGGCGGCCCCGCGTGGAGTCAGCCCTGTCCGCAACGCGTGCCTCACGGCAGCGGGCATGGATGAGGCTCAGCGCCAGGCCACCGACCGCGCCGCTCGCCACGCCCAGCTGGTGGCTGACGCGCTGGCAGAGCGTCCTCCGCCGCAGCCACAGGGCCCACCGCCCGAGGCGAGCGCAGAGGGCGCACACGAACAAGCTGTTCCAGCTGATGCTGCTCATCACGGTACTGACGGGGCGGGCGCGCCGCCGCAGGACGGACCAGCGGTGTCGCGTGCGCAGTATGTGCGCGCGCGCTGCGCCGCTGCCGCGCCGAGCTGCCGCCGCTGGTTTGCTTTTGTTCTTGTTCGCGGCAGGACGGATCGAGGAGTCGCCTCCCTCTCCCTCTGCTGCCGTCTCACCTCTCCTCCCCCCGTCCCCCACGGTACAGGAGTGAGGAGGATTTTTCGAGGCAGTTTTGCCGATGTTTATGAACCCCCCCCGGCGCAGCGTCGACCATGCCTTGCCTATACTTTTGGCCCGACGGCGGCTTCAGCCCCGTCCAAGCCAATCTGCCGCGACGCCATGAGCTCCTACTGTGGCCAAGCCTTCTACCTGGGTGACGGCCAGGCTGCCCTCCACCGTGCGGGGCGTGCTAACCCCAGCTCCACCGACGGAGATGGGCCAGGTCGCTCCATCCACCTCGTCAGCCTCAACATCACGAGTCTCCCAGCGAACTGGCCAACCATCACCGCTCTAGGTGTCGACCACAACGCCGCAGTCATAGCACTGCAGGAGACCCGACATGCCAAGCCTACCAGGCAAGCCATCGCTACCAACGCCGCCAATCCACACCACGGAGGATATCAGGCCAGTCTGGGACCTGACCTGGATCTGGCGCGAGCCCAGCGCAAAGCTGCTCACGGTGGCACGGACCACACGGTCGAGGGCAACACCGGCGCCTCGGGGGGGGTCGCCATCCTCTCTAAGGACGCCATCGTCGACTCCACCGTCGACGACACTGCGACCTGTATCGCCACCCTCAAGGCCAAGAAACGATGGCACGAGGCCTTCCTCCCGCTCTGCACCCAGCACCGCCGCAGGCGGCGACGAAACAACCACGGTCCCGCTGGGATCTACATTGCGAGCCTCTACGGGGTCGCTGGAGGGGACAGCACCGATTTGTTTCGGCTTGCTGATTGCGCCGCCGCGAGGGTCGGCTCAGCCCCGTATTTCATTTGCATGGACGCCAACACGAACATCGACGACAATCCACATCTGCTGCACATGATGCAGCACGGATGGTTTAACGTCGCTGAAGGCACACCAGACCACACCATGCACACATATGGCAATATCCCTGACTGGGACCGCGTCACCAAGTGCCCCCGCACTTCGCGCATCGATTATATCATCGCCAACCAAGCTGCGCGATCCCTTGTCACCGACTTCTGCTATTTGCGTGACTTGCCAGCGAAGTCCCATGTTGGCCTGCAGGTCACACTCGACCTTAGCCGCCTTGACCATACGGCCCCACGCCTTCTGGCCCCCACGCCCTACCCTCCTAACGACGGAGCTCATGAGGACCACGAACTTCAGGCATTAGGGACCCTCATCGCAGGGCGATACCATGACCGCATGGAGCAGGCTGACACACGCGACGATGTGGAACGCATGTTCGCCCTGGCAAACGAGGCCAGCCATGAGTACCATCTTACCCGGCTGCGCGACCTGCCGCCCCCACCGCCAGACCACCCAAAAAAGAAGGCCCCTACCATGCACGGGCTCACACCCACGTTCGAGGAGCGACCCGCCGTCCCCCGCGCCTTTCCCACCTACGGAGCTTCCACGATTCACATGAACCGCCTTCGCAAGCTCCATCGGCAACTTTGCGAGCTTCGCTTCATCGGACAGCACCATCATATCGACTGCCGTGCTATCCCGCCGTACCTGGCGCAACGCATCGACTGCACGTGGACCGCGGCCCGCCTTCTCTGCCACAAGCTGCGCCCCACGGCCCTCCTGGCCTTTCCCGATGCCTGGGCCCCCGACGTGCCAGCACCACGCGGAGAGCACCTAGACCGTCTGATCCAAAACCTAGACTCAGAGCTGGCGCGACGTGCAAACCGAGCCAAAGCTGAACGCATCAAGATCTGGGCTGAGGGTGTCCGCGAGCCAAGCGGGCGAAAGGCGGCCATATACGCACGGGCTGCCGACTGCTCGCCCACGGCGTATCTCCGCACGCCTACCACTCCCGACGATGCACAGCTCCACTGCGACACCACCGCATTCAACCCTGACCAAGCTTGCACGGACGATAGTGATGCCGACACCGACGCCGGCGGCTTCAGCCCCAGCGACGGTAGTTCGCTCGACACGGACAACGACGAAGGCCACACTCGTGACCCACCACTTGCCCAGGTTCCCGACGCCCTCCCCGCCAACGCCAATGTTGCCAACACCAAAGACATGCTTAAGCTCATGGTCGACACCTGGGAGCCCATCTTGGGCAGGTACCGCGCTCGCGCGGGCCATGATGCCGAAGCTATGCCGACGTGGGCGGACTTCTACGACGAATACCGACAAGAGCTGCCTACGCCATCACCAGCAGCCCCTTTCCACCTCACCGACGACCAACTCATCCACTTCATTCGCACCCGTTCACCGCGCCGCGCGGGGGGACTCGACGGCTGGACAACTAAGGAGGCTAAGGAGTTACCCGACGACATCCTTCGCCTCTTCGCCAGCGTCTTACGTGCTATGCAACGCACTGGCACCATCCCCGAGCCCCTCCTGCACGTGCCAAACCCGTGCCTCCGAAAAGGCCGAGGGGAACTCCCGACGGACCAACGACTTCTCTCGGTTCTTTCCGTATGGATGTACGCGTGGGAAGCGCCAGCCTACCGCAGCCTCACGACCTGGCGGCAAGGATGGACCCATGCCACGAGCTTCGGCGCTGTTCCCAAAGCCACCATTGGGGATGTCAGCACCTCTCTCGCCCTGCGCATCGAACACGCCAGGGCTTTACTCCTCCCCTTAGCTGGAGCTGCCCTTGACCGACAGAAGTGCTTCGACTACCTCATCACGGACATCTGTCTTAACCTTGCGCTGCACGCGGGGTGCCCTCAAGACATCGTTACTGTCCGCCGAAATTTCTACAGACACCACAAACGCTACATCCGCATGAACGGAGCGTACTCTAAGGACCTGGCCAGGACTAACGGTCACCTCCAGGGCAGCTCGTGGTCCCTGGACGACATCAAGCTGCTCATGTGCGTGTGGACCAAGAGGCAGCACCGATACGTTCCTCGATCACTCAGCACTACCTTCGTTGACGACAGCAACTCCACTACCCACACCGCTTCTGAGCTGCAGAAATCTCTCGACGAAACCGCCAAGTTTGATCGATTCTCAGGTCAACGCATTCACCCTGGTAAAGTGGCAGGGTGGGCGCTCACCGACGAGCTTCACGCCGCCGTTACCCAGCTCACACTGGCGGATCGCCCCCTACGTGTGGTCGATTCCTTCAAGCTCGTCGGGAGTTACATCAACGCAGAGGCAGCGCCGGCTCCAGCCGCGCTTAACCTCACGGCCACCGCAGACGCCCGTGTACGGAGGGCGACTATCCGCCTGCCGCGCATTGGCAAGCTCCCATCGCCGATGCTTATCAAGGCGCGGCACGCCCGTTCCCTGGCTGCCAGCGTCTGCACCACGGGCACCGACATTCAAGCACCATCAGGCCCAGCCAAGACTGCCTACAACCACGCCCTCAAGGCGGCCATCCGCCCCAAGGGGAACAAGTGGGTCGAGTTCTGGACTCTCATGGCCGTGTGCGTCCCAGGGCACGCCCTTGAGATCGACGCCATCACGCAGCGTGAAGCATTCCTGTGCCTGCGGCGACAGGTTAACCGCGACGTTACACTCTGCGGGCTCGCCAGAGACCTCCAACACCACGTCCAGACCCTGTTTGGTGGAGGACCCGTCGGACGACTCGTCCAGTCGCTCCAGCAGCTCCGATGGACCTGGCCCACATTTGGCATCATGTACGACGACTGGGGCTGCCAGATCAGCTGGCTGAATTTACCCCAAAACGCCTTCCTGCACATGCTGCGGGCCTCACAACGCAGGGCATTTCTGCGGAGGATCAAGCCACGGCGACACGACCTTGGCTACCTCGCCTCTGTCAGACAGGGCCTTGACCTCTTCGCCAGCACGTGGCTCGCGCGAACTAAAGGAGCAGCCAAATGCACTGCCTGGCAGCTGGCGCTCCTCCTGAACTACCTGTCGGGCGGGGACCACACCCAACAGCGACGATCCCGATCAAACACGTCGGCAGACCCCAGCCCCATGTGCCGCTACTGCGACGAGGAAGAGGAAACTCAGGAGCACACTGTCCGCGACTGCAAGTGCTGGGCCCGAGAAAGACTCCCTCTCACCACCCTCATCAGTGACGACCAGTGGGCCCGTCTTCCGCCGCACACAAGACACTGCGGGCTCTTCGACGAAGACCCAGCCCTCCTCGACCTGCAGGCCGACCTCGCGAGGGACCCGCTGCCACAGCCCATTCCGCGGCCCTCCCCTGAGGGAGATCCTGCGGCTTCAGCCCAGGACACCTACACCACCTACCTTGACTACGACACTGGTTGGACATGGGTCTACGCTGCCACGGACGGTGCGTGCACCAACCAAGCCATCCCATTGCTAGCACGAGCGGGCTACGGCGTCTACTACGGCATCGACCACCGCATGAACTACAGTGCACGCGTTCACGGCCTAACGCAGAACGCCCAGGTTGCGGAGACCCTCGCCATTGTCCACCTTACGGCATGTGCCGAACGGCCCGTGCACGTTTTCGTGGACAACCAGGCGGTGGTCGATGGGTTCCAAAGCATCATCGACGGACATCCAGCGCCGCAGGGCACGCACGCGGAGCTCTGGGAAAAGATCCACCGATGTGTTATGGCCAAGCCCAACATGTTTCGCGTCGAAAAAATCGCCAGCCACCTGGGAGACCTGGGCATCGACCTTGGGCTCATCGGGCCCATCGCGGAGGAGTTCAACCGTCAGGCCGACGCCCTTGCCACAGCGGCGGCACGCACGCACAACCTTCCTGACGACATTGTTGAAGCTGCCAAAACACGACATCGCCAAGCGACCGTGCTTCATGGGGTTGCTGTCGCTATCTACGAGCCCAGACACCGTACTCTGCCGCTCCCACACCGCAGGGCTGGGTTTACAGCAGCGGAACTCAGCAAAATGGAACCGAACCCCCTGCTGTTGGACCAGGCACCACCCGCGGCTGGACCATTCATCCCGCAAGACCCGGATGAGCTCTGGGCCGAGGCCCAACGGGCGATGCTCGATGAACAGGAGGACGACCCGTTCGGATTCGGCGGGGGATTGGACTTCTTGGACGACGGCCCAGCCAGCGCCAACCCTGCCCCGTCGGGCAACCTCTCGACGCCCACCGCGACTCCGCCACCGAGAGCGACATCGCACCCACATGATGATGTCGCTCACCGCCAAGACGCCGAGGAGGACCTTTATGATCCCCTCGGATTGAGTGGCAGCATAGACGACGCCCCGCCGACACCCCACGCTGCCGACGATGCCGCTCCATCGAGACGCCACCCGACCACGCGGCCGACCTCCGAGCCCCCGCACGGCATCATGATTGGTCCCACCGTGCCACCCACCCCGTCCCCCCACCAGCGCCAGCCCGCGGGGGCGGCTCTAGCCCCCCCGCAGGGCACCGAGCCAGTCAGGCCGTCGCACCCCGTCCACGCTTTCACTGTTGCTGGGTGCGAGGACGCGGCTCTTCCGTCCTCACGGGGCGTGGCCCTAGCGGCTCCAGCCCTGGGACCGCGTGTTACCCTCCAGTCGCCTCTCAAGGGCTGGCCAGGCGCACCGATGACCTCGTCCCTGCCACGAGGCCCCCGGCCGCAGGCACTGAGCAGCCGCCCCTCACCGACCGCGAAACCGAGCTGTCCCAGTCTATGGCCGCTCTGCAGCAGAGGTGCGCTGCTCTCGCCGCCGACCTTGCCGCTGCTCAAGCCCGTCAAGGCCCTCTGCTCCAGCGCCTCCACCGCGCCGGGCGTGCCTTCGCCGAGCTGCTTACGCCCTCGCCCGATGGTGCTGCGCCGCCACTCACCCTCCAAGCTATGCTGTCATCGCTCCGCGGCGCTCCGCCTGGTGCCCCGCGCTAATCTCCTCCTCTCTGCCTGCCCGTGTGTACGCGTGGCCCCGCGTCCACGGTGTCAGGGCGTGGGGGCGGGGGGTGCCCCGTCCCTGCGCGCCGCGTTGCGGCCAAGCGCCCAACTGGCGGTCTGCCAAGCCGCCTAGCCACGTGTCAGCACGTCGCCTTTCTTGTTGGGGCCTTCTTCGTCACGCGGTCTGACACGTGAGATCTTCACCGTCTGTCCGCCGTCTGTAGCGTCTGTCGCATTGCGCCGGGGGAGGGGGTTTGTTGCCCGCCCTCGTATCTCAAGGCTGCACCGCCGCAAATAGTGTTTGGCGAGTTGTCGCACCGCAGTGCGCCTCGCGGACGGACCCTGGTCCGCCTACTTGTCCGATCTCTCTCTCTCTCTCTCTCTCTCTCTCTCTCTCTCTCTCTCTCTCTCTCTCTCTCTCTCTCTCTCTCTCTCTCTCTCTCTCTCTCTCTCTCTCTCTCTCTCTCTCTCTCTCTCTCTCTCTCTCTCTCTCTCTCTCTCTCTCTCTCTCTCTCTCTCTCTCTCTCTCTCTCTCTCTCTCTCTCTCTCTCTCTCTCTCTCTCTCTCTTTCGGGCCAGGGTCCAGGGGCATCACCTTTGGAATTGCCTTTGTTGAGGGTTGGGGGGGTGCTATTGGCGACAGAAGAAATCCACCCAACATCCCATGCGCCTCCCCTCCTCGCCCTTCCCTCCCCCATGCCCCTTGCCTTCCAGGTTTCCCTGATTCTGCCGCGGGTCATGGGTCTAGACCGCAGCCAGTTGCGGCACAAGTCAATATGTTTCTGAGCAGCCCGAGAGCCCGAGTCTACCCCGCAGCCGCTGTAGGAGGAAGCCCTGTCGGACAGTCGGACTGTCGATGTCGGAGTCGAAGTCGGAGGCGAAGTGTGCCCTTGATTTCCAGGCTCCGTCGGAGGTAACTTTCGCGCTTGCTCAACGATGCCAGCCAGATGCCACTTCTTCCGGTGAGACTGCAAGGAGCCGAGGCAGCGGCGCCAGCAAGACTGGCCCCAAGAAACTTCTCGAGTGCGCGTGCTGTAAGGATCCGCCCAAGAATGGTCGCCTCTGCCCAAAGCACAAGAAAGCCTACGACGTCGCCTACAAGAAGGCCACCTCCGATGCCGGCAAGGCGCCGCCCGAGGATAACCCTGATGCCGAGGAGGACGAGAATGGCGTGATTGAGGGCTCAGACTACGACCTTGTCATAAAGCTCTTCGGTGACGAGTGCAGCGCTCAGTCAGCAGTTGGTCGATGATTGGCGCAGCTTCATCACTTCATCATGGCTTCGGGGGGCTTCCCTGCAGCATCGATCCTCGATCTTCGATCGCGCGAAAATCACATCGATCGCCGATCGAATGATCGAACATCAGACCAATAACAGATCGCCGATCGCCCATCCGATCAGGCTGAATACTGATCGCCTTTCGAACATCAGACCAATATCAGATCGCCAGTTGCCCATCCGATCTAGCTGATCACTGGTCGCCTTTCGTGATTCGTTACCTCTCGGGACGGGGCGTGGCGAACCAAGGACTGAGCGCAAGAATGGATCATGGAGGATGGTTAACCAAGCTATTGCCTTATTATGCGAAATTGCCAGCAAGGAGACCATGAACGGAGGCAAACGCACGGTCAGGAAGAACGGAGTCAACTTCTCCCAGTTTGTCCACTCGGAGGGGCACCGTCAGGAGTCTTGGAATAGTACGGGAAAGTTGAAAGTGGACGAGGAGATCTGCATGGCAATGATGGAGAACCTCCGTAAATGGGCGCCCGAGAAATCCAAAGCGCATTGGGGGGGGCAGAAGGCCGACCCAGACGTTGGTCGCGACGAAGATGGGCCGTCTTGGTCTAAGCAGCGCCTGCGGTTGCCGAAGAACCTTTTCGGCCAGGACTCCTTGGACGACAGGCAGGGCAAGTGCGAGGACAAGGGGCTCACCCACAGCACGAAGAGCAACTGCAAGATCGACCAGGAGACGATTAACCAGATGAGAGCCGAGGCTTCGAGGGGCTTCAAACGCCCGTTCAGCGCCACCGCCTCGCTGAGCGGGGAAATTCACCGGCCCCTGACGAGCGACGCCGTGACGATCCCTGCCAGTGCGACGGATCAGAAAGACAGTTTCGGCGTCATGGAGGCGTTGCGATCGACGGCAGGGAGCGCGGGCTTACTGCAGCCAAGGCCCGCCGCCGCCACCAACACCACGCCAGATGGCAAACGGGCCAAGGAGAGGGACAACAAGAGCGGCATCGATGATAAGGGCACTAAGAAGACGACAGCGGACATCTCGGACGTGAAGGTCAGTCGGATGGCTGCCAAGAGGGCGGCGCAACAAGGCATTCAACTCCTGTGGACCAAGTTGGAGAACAGTATGGCCGACGCTGCGGTCACCCTCCAGTCGCAGGCTGAGGTGTGGGAGGACAGCCCTGAGGAGAGTCAAACCCTGGAGGAGCGCCTGGTCGCGTCTGGCTTATACTTGCGCTGCCGCTTCGATCCGAAGCAGAACGACGCCAAGAAAGTGGTGAAGACCTACGTGGATATCTCGAAAGGGCCGTTCTCTGACTCACCCAACTTCCGCCTCGACTACCTCGCGGCCAGCGCCAGCAACGCCGAGAACTTCAGGGCGAAGCTGTTCGACGCGCTCAAGGGCAAGACGAAGGAACTCTTCGGGGAGACGACGACGAAGCCAGACGTGACGATGCAGTCTACAGATGAGGCGTCTGAGAAGCCAGAGGTTCAGACCGAGGAGGAGAAGGGCGAGGTCGATGGAGCGAAAGCGGAAAAGAAAGCTGATAATGAGAAGTCCGAGCCGTTGGCGGAGTTCACACTGACTGAGGAGCAGGCCGCCGTCGTGCACTGCACCATTCTGCAAGCTGGCTTCAAATGCATCGCTATGCTTCCCGTCGAGAATGCTATTGAGTTCCTAAGCTCGAGCTGGATGACTGCCTTGATGAACTCGATTGGGACCGCGCAGAACCAGGTGGAGCTCGACAGCCTGACTACGACCGTGGACCAGCAGAAGGAAATGATCGGCCAGCTCAGGTTCGCGTTGGACCAGTCGCACAAGGCATTGAGACGGCGTGCCACCAGGGCGGCAACTGCTCAGAAGAGGGAGCTGGATCAGGAGAGGAAAGAGGCCGAGGAGAAGGCAAAGGAAAAGCTTGAAGCAGACGTTGAGAATGCCAAGACGAAGCTGCAGTCCACGAAGAACACGGCCAACTTTGCGCTGGACTGGACTACCTTGGGACATAGGGCCGTTCAAGATCTGGTCGACGAGGATGCCTACAATGAGCACTTGAAGTCTCACGCGCCGTTCGACTTGCCTTTCAAGTTGAAGCAGAGCAATACGTGGACAGCTTGCGCCGACAAGCAGGGGGGCGTCATCGAGGGCTTCTGGGCCAAGTGGAACTCCGAGGAGACAGGTTTCTTGTCTGCCAAGTGCGCGGAGAACGCCGTCCAGCACATTCTGCAGCCCAAGCAAGGCGCCAACGACATTCAGGACTGGATCCAGAAGATGGCCCCCGCCGAGTGGGTCCTCGCGGACTTAGTGGACGGCAATGCGCTCGCAGAGGTCCGCAAGACTTTCCTTTTCGGTTACTACCCGAACTACGTCCGCTACTGGTTCGAGCCGAGTTTGTTCGGCTCTGTCAGGTACATTGTGTCTGGCAGCATCCACGTGCTGCTCGTCGACCCGCTCAAGCTGTTCGGCAGGGCTTCGATGGGCGACTTCACGGTTCCCGAGTCCACGGAGGTCGACCTGAAGGCTTTGAAGGCTCGCAGCCTCCACGCCTTCGCCGCGCTGATGCAGAATATGGACGCCGAGACCGCCAAGAAGTTGGCTGGCCCTGATCAAGATGTGCACTGCAACCTTTACCGCGCCACGATCACTGCGGGCGAGAGCATTTACGCGCCTCCAGGGTGGTTGGTGGGAATCACCCCTGCCAACAATCAGCCAGCCTCTGGCGTCCGGAAGTGTTTCTTCCCGAAGGTCGATCCAGCAACGCTTGCAGATCTGAAGACGATGGAGGGCGAGAGAAGCATCGCGTCTCAGGCGAGCAAGCTGTTGGACGTGCTGTCTGTGTCGGCGAAGGCACCGCCTGGGCCGTCCTCCTGAGTTGCAGCTGCTGCCAAGTCCGACGTCGAGCGATGAGCTGCCAGCTGTCAAAGGTCAGTGCACGTGCACTGTGGGCAGGTGGCGTCGCTGTGGGCAGATGGTAGATGGCTCGTGGCTGCTCGGCCGCGTCCGCCGTTTCAGGACGCAACGAACCAATGAACAAGCAACGACGCTGGCGTGGGGCGCGCCAGGGCGCCAATGTGAAACACATACCAGCTGCCTACGGCGAGTCCCGCCACCGTGCCTGGGTTGTGGGTTATAGGCCTCTTGGCTGTTCGTTCGGATGCCGTCGGAGGCGTTTTGAGGCCTCTCGAGAGCCTCCTGGGGGCCTCCTGGGTGGTTCTTGGGGCCTCTTGGGGCCGCCTGGGGGCCTCTTGCGAACCTCTTGGGAGCTTCTTGGGGCTTCCTTGAGGCCTCTCGGGGCCGAAGGCTCGAGATGTCCGTTCGGGCTCCTCGCCTAGGCCCCATCTTGGAGCCGTCTTGGGGGCCTCTTGGGCCGTCTTGGAGGCCTCTTGGGCCGTCTTGGGACATTCCTGGGCCGTCTTGGGGTCCTCTTGGGCCGTCTTGGGGCGTTACTGGGAGCCTCTAGGGTCTTGGAGCGTCGGGAAGCCGAAAAGGCGAGAATGCCAACATCTGTCAAAAACCAAAGGAAACTCACAGAATTTTGCCTCTTGGGGACCTCTTGGCAGGGCTCTTGCAGGCCTCTTGGGGCGTCTTGGCATGGAGGCCTCTTGGGCCGTATGGGGGCTATCTTGGGCCGTCTTGGAGGCATCGTGGGCCTTCCTGGCGGCCAGGGTGGGCTTCTTGGATCGCCATGTCAGCCCTGGAGAGCCCTAGGGAGGCGCCAGGGCGCCATGGCCGCCCAGGGACCCCCTGGGAATAGTGGGGGTGCAATCAGAACTCCGTGGCACGTGGGGGGGGCCCTTAGAAGACTACAGAAGCCCTGCTAGACAGGCACGGTGGCGGACAGCATTCCTGACCCTCTCCAGCCTCCAGCCCCTCCTCCTCTTCCTCCTCCTCCCTCCTCCCCCTCCCCTTCCTCTTCCCTTCCTTGACCCCTCTCCCTCTCTGTCTTTCCTTTTTCCTCCCCCTCTCCGCCTTCTCTCCCTTTGGGATTCGGGAGCTCTTGGATCCTCCTCTCCCGCCTCCTCCTCTGCCAGCTGCTTCCTCCTAAACCCCGCTGGCCGGCCGGCGGCGGGCGGGCCGGCGGGCGGGCTGGCGGGCTGGCCGGCGGGCGACGAGGGAGAGGAGGGCGACGACGAGAAAAGGGCGAGGAGGAGGAGGAGGACGAGGAGGGAGGAGGACGAGGAGGGAGGAGGAGGACGAGGAGGGAGGAGAAGGAGGACGACGATGACAAGGCGGAGGAGGACGACGAGGCGGATGAGGAGGAGGAGGAGGAGGAGGGACGAGGAGAGGAGGAGGTGGAACTGAGCTGGCAGGGCCCCCCCCGCTCTCAGCACCCCGTTCTAGTGCAAAGCCGATCTTTGATAGGCCGTGAAGGCAGTCGAGTCGGTCAGCTTGTTCGCGTGCTCGTCGGGGGCTTCGTATACGGGCTTGGAGAAGCATGGCCATGCGACTATGCGTTGCACGATCGCAGGCCAGCGCGAATATGCAGTGTTGTCGTGGACGGACCTGCTGGCCTACGCCACGAAAGTGGGCACGGAGATGAAGGACTTCAGCACCGTCGAGGAGTTCGCCCAGGGGATCGTCAACTCTTTGAACTCCAAGGAGAGCCTCGACGTGTACAAAGAGACTGGTGGGAAGATCCACAAGGGCATCGCTGGCCCAGAATCCACTTCCTTCTTGCCGATGGGGTGCATCATCGTTGAGCGCACGCTCGGCGATTCCAATGTCATCAGCTTCCGCACGGGCTCGCTGCATTCGTCCACGGCCCCCGTAGAGTCATTCAAGTCCTACGCCGAGTGCTGCAAGAACGTGCGTGGAGTTGAACATCCAGCGTCGAAGTTCTGGTCGATGTTGCAGGGCATGATTGAGCCCAGTGCGTTGCTTCAGGAGTCAGGTCAATGCGAGAGTCCATGTGAGTTTGTTTCGAATTTTGTCTCGATGGTAGCTGAGCTGCACAGTGATTTGCGCAGACACGGGGATCCCGACGGGGATGATGTCACCTCGAAGCAGATGCTGCTCATTCTCCTCTTGCCTTCCCCCTCCCCCAGTTGCTCGCGGACTCGTCCTCCTCCACCTACCCCGCCCATCCTCCTCCAAGTTCTTCTCCTCCCCCCTCCTTCGCGCTCCTCCTTCTTCCCATCTTCCCCGCAAGGGAGCGCACCCAACCGTGAGAGTCGCGGGGAGAGGAGGACTGGGAAAATACAGACAAAGAGGAAGACGAGGATCGTAGATGGCACGAGGAGTTGGAGGAGGTAGAAGGGGAACAGTCGGAGGAAGTGGGGGATGAAGGACCGGAAGGAGGAGCATGATGTGGAGGTTCGCCAGGTGTTCTTGGAATGGGGGTCCTCATATCTCATCATGCTACCCTCCACTACCCGACTTATGCCAATGCATCTACTTCCACCACTAATATTCCCACTGCCACTGCCAACGCTACCGCACTACCACCGCAAATTGCACTGCCAGACCGCCACTGCCATTATATTACTACTGCGGTAACTACCACTACCACGACCACTACCAACCACCACCACCACCACCACCACCACCACCACTTGTTTTTTCGGTTGCGTAGCCCTTTTTTGGCTTAGGTGAGGTCCGTCATCCGAGAACCCACATGACTTCTAAGGCCCGTTCCAGGATTCTGGATTCGCCCTCAGCTGACCTGTCCAACCGTCGAGTCCGTGACGAGACCCATGGCGGCTTGTGGTCCGAAGAGAATCTACTCCTCTTGCCCGACATTCCTGTGAAGCGCCAGCGTGTCACATGGCGCAAATACCCTACAGGCGTCTGGCTCTGCAAGCTCAAAGGCCTTCAAGCTGGCGAATCCAGAGTGGTCAGCGAGCCTGTTTTTCTTCGCCCGCGTCTAGTGGCCGTGCGACTGCTGCAGACACACTGTCGCCGTCGCCCAGGCCGACCAGTGCCAGTGCATCAATTGTGGAAGTTGTGGACCTCACATCAGAATATATTGATAGTGTACTCTGACTCCCGGGGGAAACGGGAGCAGAAGCTGAGTCAGAAACTCAGAGACGCCGCGCCGGCATCATCGTCGTCAGGTCGCCGATGTCGCCGCCGCCGCCGCCGTCGTATCCCTCATGTTGCTGCTTTTCCTCGTCGGTCTCCTCTACTCCTGCGCTTGCTGCTGCTCCCCCCCCTCCTCCTCCGCCCCCCCCCCCCCTCAGGACAATCGAATAATATGGGCGTGCGAATCGAATCGAATCCACCTCCCCCCAGTGGGCCCTGCGTCCTGGGCGGGCCCCTGACGGCTGACGGGCCCTGAGCGCTTGGAAACGCGAGGAGGGGCAGGAGGAGAATCACCAGCAGGAGCGGGGGCACGAGGATGAAGGAGGAGCGCCAGGGGAAAAGGGAGAGAAGGAGGAGGAGGATGAGGAGGAATAGGAGGAGGTCTTCTTGGGGCATCCAAAGCGGTCGCGGGTCACGCCGAGGCGCGGGGCCCTGGCGGGGTTATCTGAGGCG
Organism: Prorocentrum cordatum; assembly: GCA_963575745.1. Classification (NCBI taxonomy): domain Eukaryota; class Dinophyceae; order Prorocentrales; family Prorocentraceae; genus Prorocentrum; species Prorocentrum cordatum. The sequence goes on along the minus strand of CAUYUJ010008269.1, from coordinate 456,537 downwards.
TTCGGTGAAAATTACTACGCGCGACATCCCGCATCGCACGCAGCTGCGGCACTCCCGGATGGCGGGCCTCCCACCGCAGCGACAGCCTGGCGAGCCCGCGGTAGAGCGGCTGCTTCGCCGGCGGGCGCTGCTCCTTAGGACTGTCCACGGCGGCGCACCTCACGTCGTGGATCGGCCGGCCCTCCGAGGAGATCGCCCTGTCAGGGTTCTGCTTGGGGGCGCGTCCGGAGGGCGACTTGATGGCGGCGGACGTCTCGAGTATGTCACTGACGTCGTCGGAGGCCCAGATCGCGACGCCGATGCGAGAGTCCTTCCAGCACTTCTCAAACATCTCCCCCGCGTGATCCACGGTTGAGGAGTGCGACTTATGAACCTCGCGCGCCCTCGGGGCAACCCTCCGAGAGGGCACGCCGCCCTCTGCCATGGCGCGCAGGTAGCGCCCGTGTTCGGGGCTCAGCGCGGCCTGGAGGTCGGCGTTCAGGACCCCCTCCAAGGGGTTCCCGCGCAGCTTCTCACGGGCTGCCTTTAGGAGCCTGGCGGCCTCCTCCACAGAGCCCGTCGTGCGCAGCAGCCGGTTACCCCGCTCCACGACCTCCTTCGCGAGCTCGGGCCGGTGCTCGGCGCGCCAGGCGACGTGCCGGGCCGCCTCCGCCTGGCCGCGCGTCGGGGCGGCGGCCGGCGGCCCGTCCAGCGGTGGCCCCCCGCAGCGGCCGTTTGTGTCTGGCGGCGGCGGGGCCTGCCGGCTGCCAGCGGGCCTCGCCTCCTGCGCCGGTGGCGGTTTCTGTGGCGGCGACGTCGCGCCAGGGCGCGAGGCCTGGGGCATGGCGGGAGGGCCCTCGCTTCTTCGGCTGGGGGGCGAGCCGTCGAGCTGCGGTGCTGGCCCCGCCGGTGTGCGGCGGATCGAGCATCTCGCAATCGCTGGGCTCCTCGTCGTCGTAGGACTCGTCGTAGGCGCTGGGCTGCGCCGGCGGCTCCTCTCGAAGGGGGGCGCCAGGCGGTCGCCTTCTGGGATGCCCAGGGACGCCTCGAGCTTCATCAGCATCGTCGCGAACTCGTTGCGGATCCGCACCTGCTCGTTGCGGGTCCAGCTGGCTCCTCGGGGGGGCCCCTCGTCCATCTTCGTGATCCCGAGCACAAGCAGCTCGCGCGCTGACGTCCTCGTCTCGGCGGGGGGCGTGCGCCTGGCCAGGATGCCCCTCGCGTAGTTGTTCAGCATGGTCTCCGCTCCGTGGCAGTCGTCTTCGCCCTCCAGGATGAGCGAAGCCGTCGGTTTGCTCGTCTCCCATGAGGGCGTCAGCTCTGGATTGGCTCGCCCTGCCGCTCGCTCGGCTGCTCCAGCCGGCGATGGTTGGGCCGATCCAGCCGAGGCGGCACGCCTGGCCCCTGCAGGGGCCGGCGGCCTCCTCGAGCCTCCGGAGTGCCATGCAGCGTTGGTCATCCCCGGAGGCGGCATCATGGGGGGCATCCCCAGCGGGCGTACTGGGTAGCCGGGTGGCAGCGGCGCTGGTAGTGCGCCCCGCGCGCGGCGGTGCCGCGTCTCCTGCCCAGCCGGCGGCTCCTCCGAGGGAGCGCGCTCCTGGCTGGCTTCGCTCTCCTCGTGTTGGTCGGTCTTCGATCTCCCTGCGGAGCCGAGCGGCTCGTCGTGCTCGCATCTCGTTGAGCATGATCTCCAGCCTCTGCACGTCCCTGGCCTCGCGCCCCAGGTCGCCCTCGTCCCGGGCACGCGCCGCCTCCAGCTCAGCTCGGATCTGGTGGAGCTTGGCGCTGTCGCCTGAGCTGGACGCCCATCCGGCGCCTTGGGTGTTGGTCTCGCCGGCTACTGCTGAGGCTGTGGCGGCGGCTGCGACGCTGCTGAACGTGGGCTTGGTCAGGAAGCTCCGGCTCATCTGGCGTGAGGCTGCGCAGTCTGCTATCCTGAGCGTGACGCGCCGTTGGGTGCCACGGTCGGCCTCCTCCGACCGACCAGGGGGCCTGGGGGTTCTCTTGGTCGCGCGTCCAGCGCGGGGCCCAACTCGCGAAGTTCTCGGGGTCTTCCGCGCCGATCCAGAGGATGGGGGTGTCGCCGGCCATCGCTCTCGTCTCGTCCTCCAGTGGCGGCCCGCCTGCTGTCTCCTCATCCTCGGCGTGGAAGAAGATGTGCATCCTGACGTCGCGGATGAGGTCGTCTCTCAACGGGCGCGAGGTCACCATCATCATCTTGATGTCGATCACCGTGGTGGGCACTGCCGATCTGTCCAACCAGCGGTCGCCCCTCTGCTGGAGGAGGATGCGAGCTGCTGCCGAGGCGCTACCCTCCTGCTCCTTCTCACGGGACTTCTTGGAACGTTTCGGCTCTTCTTCTTCCTCGTCCTCGTCATCGTCCTCCTCGCCCCCGCTGTCGTCCACGTCTGGTTGGCCTCCTGGGCCCGGGGTGAGCTTGATCTTGCTGCGCCCCGCCTGGCCTCCTTCAGCCTCTCTCTTCGCGGCCTTGTTGCGCTTCCATCCTCCTCTCTTGCGGCCCCTCTTGCCGCGCTTGCCCTCCGGGGCATCGTCTTTGGCTGCGCCCTCCTTCTCGCCGCTGGCCCCCCCCGTCTGCGCGTGCGCGTCCACCTCCGCCTCCACGCCCGCGCCCTTTGAGCGGGGGTCTCCCGGGCCCTCCTTCGCCTCCGTGTCCTCGGTCGCGCCCTTTGAGCGCGAGTCCGCCCGGCCCTTTGAGCTGGGCCCCGGCCTCTGCCGCAGGAGGTGGTCGTCGAAAAGGGGGGGGGTCAGCCTGAAGTCGTCGTCGTGCTGTGGGGCGTCTTCCGCCAGGCTTTCGCCAGCTCTCGCCGCCTTCTCTGCCCCCGCATTCGCTTCCCTACTGAGCGCCTCCAGCTTGTTCTGGGGGATGCTGGGCGGGGAGCCGTGGGCTGCTGCCGTCAGGGCGCAGGCCCACGCCGCGCGCAGCCTGGGCGTGCACTGCCCGGCGTGGCGGGTCCTCCGCATCCCACGTGGCACAGCACGGAAACCGAGCGCCTCCAGCTCTCCTCGGCGCTGCTGGCTTAGTGGTGCGGGCGCACCGCTGATGGCCCGCGCGCCGTGGTGAAGCCACGAGGCCCGGACGCCGAAGGTGACTCGGAAATGCTCGTCGCGGCCCCGCTCTGAAGGGGGGCAGTCGCTGGTCCGTGCTCTTGAACTCTAGGAGCGCCCAGTGGAAGTTGTCCGGAGCCATCTCGAGGACAAGGTCGTTCAGCGGCCTGAGGAGCTCCGCGCCGAGGGTTGGCCGCCTCCACTCCTTGTCGTCGCCGAGGCCCTGTGCTTCGGTCCCGGTCAGCGCGATGCGGCTCAGGATGCTCCGCGCCCTCCGGCGCTCCGCCTCGGAGAGGGGGGTCTCGCTCCTGGCGTTGAAGGTGGCGGCCTGCTCGTTGGAGACGTCGTGAGGCAAGGGGCCTTCGAGGGGAACGTGTTCGTGGTGACCCGAACACCTCCTCGCCAGGGCGAGGGCCCAAGGGTGCAAACCCTTGCTCACGAGCCACATCGTGAGCTTCCGGTACCTCTTGCTCGGCTGATCCGGCGGCGCGAGACCCCATTCGCACATCGCGATCGCGACGACCTTCGCGCCAGTCCGCTCCACGAGCTGCTTGATCCGCCGGCGGCCCCAGATCTTCGGGCACCGCCCGTCGCGGCAGCTGAACTCGAGGAGCCACTCCCTGTCGTTCATGCTGAGGCGCTCTGCGATGTCGTCCGCGAAGTCGGTGCAGATGTTCGCGGCCACTTCCTCGGGGTCGGTGCCGTCCCCGTCGGGCTTCTCGAACGTCCGGGTGCCCCCGTATGTCAGTCGCCATGCTGCGTGGGTGACACAGGGTGGTCCGAGCTGCCCGATGTTGGCTTCCTCAGGGCCTGGCGCTGCGCCTGCGTCCAGCAGGGCGCGCCCCTGCACCTCCGGCCGCAGCGCGACGCGGTCTTCGCGCGGGCCCGTCTGGGAGAGCGGCTGCTCGTAGAGCGCTCCACCGACTCCGACGCGGGGAAGCCGGCGTCGGCCACGGCTGCAGACCAGCGCCCGGCGCCGGCGAAGATCTCCTTCGTCCTGACACCCCAGGCGAAAGCGGGCCTGCGCAGCAGTGGCTCCAGCTGCTGGAAGTCGATGTCCTCCTCCTCAGCTTCCGTCTGGCCCTCCCCGCCGGCGCTCTCCCTGACCTCGCAGGTGGCTGCCTGCTGGCGCCTGCAGCGCGCGCAGGGCGGGGGGCGACTGGGGATGGCGGGGCCTGCCGCGCCCTCCGTCTCCAGGTACATCTCCCAGACCGTCGCGAGCCGCTCCCGCAGCTCCTTCCCGGCCAGAGCCCAGGTCCTGATTACCTCCCCGATGGCGTGTCGCCCGTCAACCCGAGATGGTGGTCGGAGAGTGCGCATATGCCCTCTGTGCATCATCACGCGGAGCTCGCGCTGTCCTACCTTCTGGGGGGGGAGGGTATCCAGGCCCAGCTGGTTCCAATGGTTCACCCTCCAGACCCGAAGCGTCACGTCCCGAAGATCCGGCAATGGGAACAGCGTGATGCACCGAAAATCCTTGTCGTCATGGCAACACATCCTCAGCTCTGCTTCACGGGGGGAAGCGATGGGCGGTAGGTCGCCCAACGCCGCGGCTGCGGTCGTCGCCTGGCCCCACAGGGACCGGCGAAGGACCAAAGCCAGCTCGCGCACCTCGGTGATGGGCGGGGCGCGGCCGTGCTCGCTCAGGAGGGCGCCCGCCAGGTGCAGAACCAGGCACTGCCTCTCCTCCTGGGCATCGGCGGGGAGCCCCAAGCGCGCGGCGAGCTCCGGCTCAAGGGGTAGCTTGTCCCGGTAGTCCCAGAACTGCCACGTCTGGCCGAGTAACTTCACGGTCCCCGTGCCAGTCTCGCTGGCTTCGTCCCAGACCGCGGGGCTGATCATCATGTCCGGCTCCCCGCCCAAGTTGCCCGCCTTTGCGCCTACCTTGTCCAACGCGACGCCCGCCTCCTCTGCGAGGGTAGGTCCTCCATCGCGGGTAGCCTCCAGCAGCGCTTGCCCCACTTCGAGCGTGGCTCCTTCCGCCCTGGCTTGGGTCAGCCGGGCCAGGACATGCGACGTGAGGTAGTCGCTGGCCTCCTGGAGCTTGTCGAGACGTTCGAGCCCTGCACCTTGTCGATCAGAGCCTGCCGTTTGAGGGCTTCAGGATGGTCACACTGGCTGGTGCTGTACACCCACGGGGAGTCTGCGTGGGCGTCCAGAAGCCGAGAGTGGTCCGGCCCCTGCGCCGCCTCCCTCAAGTCGTTCTCCATCGCGGTGCACTGGATCTCGTCGTACGCCGCCGGGGCGCTCCAATCGATCTCCGGCCCTGCTCAGCAATCACGTCCCGAGGGGGTTCCCGAAGCGCCCTTGGGGGGCGCCGGCGCGGCACCTGCCTGCGCCTGGGCGGCCCCGGCCCGCTTGGACTCGTCCTCGCTCTTGGCCTGCGCGCGCAGCTGCTGCGCGCGCCCGTCCACGTCCTTCGGCTCCACGCGGGTGCCCGACTTCAGGCCGCCGCGCTTGACCAGCTGGGCCTGCGCGGTCCAATGCAGGCCCCCCATGCCCTTGATGGCCTCGTGCGCGTGCGCGCGCGTCTGGCTGGTCTTGGGGCAGCCCATCCACGTGCACGCGTCGCAGCACAGGATCTTGCCGGCCCGGTTGCGGGGGGCGTGCTGCACCGACTGCGTGATCTCACCCGCGGCGAGCCTCTTCCCTGCTGGGTAGGGCTTCTTGGCAGGCGCCCCGCCCGTCGATGCCTTAGGCCTCTTAGGCCGCTTCCCTGCGCCGGCCTTCTCGCCCGCCTCCATAGGGGGAAAGCGAGCACCTTGGGCGTGCTTGGGCTCCTGCCCGTCGCCCCCCTCAGCTCCTCCAGCCCGAATCGGGCCCTTCGGCCCTAGCCCGTGCAGGCTGCGGTTGAAGAGCTTGCGCAACTTCCGCTCGTTCCGGGGGATGCAGACGACCTGGTAGCAGCCGCCAGGATCGTCGAGGTCGAAGACGTTCGGGAACTTGAGATCTGCTTGGCCGCCTGGGCCCGCGGGGGCCAACGCGCACAGCTTCAGGTCCTCTTTCCTGGGATGCTGCGCGCCGAGCAAGAGACACATCGCTCGGCGTTTCTCCCGCAACTGCTCGCACCAAGCCGCGTTGAGCTCCTCCCACAACCCGTAGACGTACTTCGAATTTTAGGGTACTCGTCTTTGTCGTGCTCGTGCGACTTCCTCATGCTCTCGAGGGCGGCGTACCTCTCCGGCCCGTGCTGGCGCCGATAAATGAGGTACCAGAACTTGATAGCGTTCTGGGCCTGTCGGTGCCACTGGCTGAACACGACGGGGTGCCTCGGCCGAGGCTCCAGTTTGACCTCGGGTGGCATCGCGTAGTCGTCGAAATCCTCGCCTCGGCATTCGGGGAAGTCGGCCGCGGACAAGCTCCAGTTGGGGAGTTCGAGGTGATCCTTGCCGCCCCAGGAGAGGGTGGCAAAGCCGTAGGCAATCCTGTTCGTCACCGTCGTCGGGCATCCCACGGCCAACATCAGGTGCTTGCTGCCCTCGCACGCTCGGCGGAGGCCGTGAAAGAGGTCGCGTCCCAGGAGTCCCTGGCAGACCTCGACCTCCGTGGTGTCGCACCCCCGGGCCAGGGACACGTCCAGCTCCTCGGCCTTCTTGATGGCCGCCAGGGTGCCCAGCTGCGCGACCTTCCCGCCGCCCCTCTGGATGAGCCCTTCCTGAATCGCATGCAGGAGCTGCTTGTGGTCCTGGCGTTGCTGCGCCTGGCTTGCCTGCAACGCCTGGGCATAAGCCTGTACGGCGGCGGCGGCGCCGGCGGCGCCCACTGCTCCTTGTCGGTCGAGCTGCCCAGGGACCTGGACTGGGCCCGTGTCGGCGTAGCTGCCACGGTTGACGAATAGACTAGCGACGCCGCGACGCCCGGGAGTCCGCCCGGGATAGAGCTTGTTACCCCAAAGCGCAGGCCCGTGGGCGGGACCAAGCCAGGCGGACGATCCGCTGGCGCTGTCCGCGCACTCGGGGGGGCTGCCTCCGCCGATGGGGCGTGGTCCGCAGCAGCCGAGTCGATGGACCTCGTGGCGGGCGGATGCGCTCCGAGCTGCAGTAGCCCTGCGGCTGCCGGCCGTGGAGGAGTCGCCCGTGCCGGCTTAGCCCCGGCGCTGCGCAGCTGGGCCAGCTGGCTCGTCCAGCGATCTGCGTGCATGGAGCGCACATGCCTGTCGTCCTCGGCCTCCGCGCAGTTGGCCAAGTGCCCCGCGTAGTCAGCGAGCCGCTCAACCACGGTGTTGACCTCCTCGTCGAAGCCGGAGGCGACGCACTGCAGGGCGTCGGCCTCGTCAGATCCGTTGCCCCGCGCCTCGAGGTGGACGCTGAGCATGGCTTCTCCCTGGTCCTGGTCATCTGTCTCTGACTCTGGGCCTAGCCCGTCGTCCCGATCGCGGGGCGGGCGTCGGTCTGAGCGCGGGGGTGTCCTGGATGGAGACCTCCCACTGCCGCTGCCCCGGCCCCCCCGGGACGGGGCCCGCGGCGACCCGCTGCGGTCCAGCCGCTTCCAGTGATCGTTCAGGCCCTTCATCGTGGCGTCGAGCTCGTTCTTCTCGCCACTCGGCATATCTCCTGTGGCTGACGCCGACCCCGCTGGGTGCCAGTTGATGAAAGTACTGCCCCTCGTGCGGATGAGCTGCCACTGCCAAGCCTTGAGCGAGCGGCGTTTGCCACCGATGGGTTTGCCCTGCCAGGGCTGCAGCTTTTCCCGCGCGACCCTGGGTAGCGAAGAGCCCACCGCAGCGATCCCCATCTCGCGGGCGCCTGCTGGTGGGTGGTACAGCAGCTCCTCCAGAAAGTCCTGCGGCAGTCGGCCTGCTGGGCTGAGGGTGGGGTGGGCCTGCACCTCGTCCAACTTCAGCGCGAAGTCGAGACTCGCCCCCTCGGGGCCGTGGGCGGAGCCGGTCCAATGAGACTCCTCCTCCTTGCCGTCGCCCTCCTGACGCTGGCAGAGGAAGATGATCCACTGCGCTCCGCTCGACCAGTTCACGCGGGCTCTGGCGAGGAGATGCCTCAGGTCTCCCGAGTTCAACTCGTCCAGGTCGATCTCCACAGGACTCGGGCTGGAAAGGGTACGGTCGGCGACTCGAAGCGCGCCGTCTGGGCGCCCCCTGACGGGGCAGGCGAGCCTCGCCTGGGGGGTGTAGTGTACCCACCGTTCGCTTGGGTAGCGAGGGCGCTGGCCCCCGGGCTCCGTCCACCCCGGGTCACTCGCCGTCGAATGCCGGCAAGCACCCCCGCGGGGGGGGCGGCGGCTGCGGCGGCTCGGATGGCAGCACGGCCGGCTTCTCCACCAAGATGGACGAGGCAGAGAGGTACTCCAGCCGACGGGCCGACCGCTTGGTGGAAGCAGGTGGCGATCGAGCACTTGTCACCGAGCCGGGTCGCCTTGTAGACCTCTTTGTGGTGCTCGCAGAGGCAGGCCGTGGCGTTCTTGCCGTCGACCGGTGGGGGCAGGTCCGAGGCGTGGCCGTCCCCCCAGAGAAACGTCATGGGAGTCGTGTCGGCAGCGTCGCGGCACCCGCCAAGGGCCTCATCACGCCCTCGATGAGGACGCCCACCTTGACAGCCTCGCATGGGCGCTCTTCGGTCTCGACCTCGGACTCGGATTCCTGATCCAGCAGCTCCGCCACTCCCCCAGCTACGCCTGGCTCCGCTGCGCCTGCCGATTCACGGCGGCGGCGTCGCCGGCGGCTGCATCGCCCGCAGCAGCAGGCTAAGTAGAAGAGGTACATCACGCAGGTGACGAACAGGCGAACTCCACTGGTGAGGGTCCGCCCTGTGAGGACGCAGAAGAGGCATGGGGTCAAGCGCGCGCGCGCTCCGATGTCGACCATGGCCGCCGAGTCGAGGGCCGCGTACTCCACGCAGTGGAGCTCTTTCGCGCCCTGGGGCTGGCAGTCCCCGCAGCGGCACAAGTGCACCCACTTCCCCTGCTCGAGCTTCTGCCTGAGGGCCCGGCTGCTCGCACCCTTGATCTTGTTGCGCTGGGCCCAGAGCCCTTGCTTGCCTCCGGCTCGTCGAAGATGAGGCCGATCCGTGCCACGTGCCCGTCAAGCTTCACGAGGACGTCGTTTGGCTTCCTGCCGGCGCCGCGGGCCCGCACGGTCCTCTGGTAGAAGGAGGTCGTCGTGTTCGGACCCGCGGCGGGCCCCGCCCAAGCGACTGTGAAGGGCTGCGGCGGCGCCGGCGGCAGGAGGCGACCCACCTCTGCTTCGCCCGGCGGCTTCCGCCCACAGCAGCAGCACGCGCGGCATAAACCGGCGGCTGCTCCGATCACCCAGCACACCCAGGCGCACGGCGCGAAGATGGTCCGCAGGCTGTGCGCCGCCAGGGCGAGCATGCCGGCGCAGCACAGGGCGATGAGGGCCCAGCCGACGATGGGCCAGGCCGCGCCGAACAAGCGCACGCCACAGCTGTCGGTCAGGTACAGGACCCAGCCGCCGTCGAAACGGAGCCAGCCGGCATCCTGTTGGGTCGAGAAACGAGTGTGCCCAGCCCCCCATCCCTTCGGCCCTCCAAGACCAGGTGCGGTTCCCCAGGTTCTCCCAGCTGAGATAGCCTAGGCCCCAACCCTCAATCCAGGAGGTGTCTGAAGTGCCACTGGGGGAGGGAGGCTGGGTGGCGCCCTTCCTGGGCGGGGTGGCTGGCGGCGCAGGGGGGGCGCCAGGCGGGATGACCCCCGCCGGCGGCAAACCGCGCTCGCCTGGCCCTGACCTCGCTGGGACCTCGGGGCCTCCAAACATTGGGCCCCCACGGTTCCCCTTCCGCAGCTGGAGGTCCTGGTCCTCGTCACCGTACTAAGACGGGCAGTGGCCCCCCAGAACCTGCGGGGTGGGCCAGCCCGCGGCCGCGGCCAGCAGCGCGGCGGCCCGGGGCAGCATGCGGCTGGGGGCCCCCGGCGGCACGCGCCGCCGACCTCCCCGCCGCGCACGCCCGGCCACGGCCGGCAGCGGCAGCCCAGCCGCTCCCCAGCCGAGAAGCGCCCCGCGATGCGACATGGCGCGGCCGCGTTCCCCAGATCATGCGTTACCCAAAAATTTGGGTAACGTTTAGCGGTATCGGTCGTTCCCGATTTCGGTACCCAAATCGGTAACGGTTACCGGTCGCTACCGGTCGCTACCGACCCAAATCGGTAACGGTTACCGGTCGCTACCGGTAGCGACCGGTAACGACCTTCAGAGTCGCGCGTGCTGTCTGTCCAACAGCAGCATCTGACGTCAGATGCAACATCTGACGTCAGATCTGACGTCAGACTGACGTCAGATCTGTAGTCCTGGTTTACCAGGGCATCATCAAGTGTTAACTGTAGTCTTAAATCTAAGTGTAGCGTTAACGTAGTTATGTCCTTCCCCCTTCCACCTCTTCATCTTCCCCAGAACGAAGCCCTCGCAAAACCTTCTCCTGGTGCCTCCCCCATCCTCCTTCTCCTCCTCCTCCCTTTCAGCCTCCTCCTCCTCCTCCTCCTCTTCCTCCTCCTCCTTCTTCTCCCTCCGATGGTCCTTTCTGTGCGCCCCAGCGTTCCATCTCCTATGGCCCGCCAATAACCATGTTCAGTAGTCCTTAGTAGGTCCCGTTCTCTGGATGGCCCTTCTCTGGATGGCCCTTCAGTAGTCCTCAGTAGTCCTGATGGCCCGTTCTCTGGTAGCCAGTCTGGAGTCTCTGGATGGCCCTTCTCTGGATGGTCCTTCAGTAGCCATTTCGGCTCGGTCGCTGCCAGCGGCGAGGGCTCCTCGGTCGCGCGAGCGATGACGCTGGTCATCAGGGCGAGGCCGAAGCGCAGGGCGACGCTGCTGCAGCCGCGGCCCAAGGCGCGGCCGCTCCCCATGCCGCTGCCCAAGAAGCGGCCCAAGCCTCGCCCGAGGCAGAAGCCGATGCCAGGGCGGCGGCGGCAGCAGCAGCAGCAGCAGCAGCCGCAGCAGCGCCGCAGCAGCGCCGCAGCCCCAGCGCAGCAGCAGCAGCAGCCGCGGGTCCGCCGCAGCAGCGCCGCATCACCAGCGCAGCAGCACCAGCGCAGCAGCACCAGCGCAGCACCACCAGCGCAGCACCACCAGTGCAGCGCAGCACCACCAGCGCAGGCGCACCAGTGCAGCGCAGCAGCACCAGCGCAGCAGCACCAAGAACAAGAAGGCCGCGAACACCAGCAGCACCAGCATGGCGACCAGCAGCACCAGATGCGCGGCTTCTTGTGACAAGGCCAGGGAACACAAGGAGCACCAGGTGCGCGCACACCAGCAGCAGACCGCTGTCATCGTCAGCGTGGCCGCGCAATAATCCGTCATCCTGATCGTCACCACTGTCAACGTCATCAGCAGCATCATCATCATCATCAGCATCATCATCATCACCATCATCATCATCATCATCATCGTCATCATCATCATCACCACCGTCATCATCATGACCACCGTCTCAATCGGCACCATTTGTTATCCGAGTCCGTATCCTTGCCATGTGTATCAGAGTCTGTTATCCGAGCGTTGCCCGAGTCCAGAGGGCACCAGTTCTCTCCCGTCGGTTCTTTCCCCCGCCTTCTCGTCATATGTGGTCCCGTCGTCGGTGCCGTCATCATCCTTATCAACCTCCTCATCCTCCTCCTCCTCCTCCATGATCGTCGTGGCCGCGCCGCCGCAGCTTGTTTTGGCGCGAGGAGGTTCTCCGCGATGCAGCGGCGGGAGCCCCAGCGGTCTCCGCCCCCCCTCAGCAAGCGCCGCCCCCCCCCCATTCGTTCGCCCGCCCCTGCCGTCCACGCCGACCTGGCGCAGCATCTGATCGAGCACGTCGAGGCAGTGGGCTGCGCGAAAGCATTCGACATCGGCTACTATCATCACTTGGACAAGGATAAAGCCACCCACGGGCCATCGCCGGCCAATAATCCAGCGCTGGCGGGCGGGATCGGGAAGAGGAGGATGAGAGGGATGAGGGGGGGGGGATGACGAGGAGGATGAGGTGAGGATGATGAGGAGGGGGTGACGAAAATGTGGAGGGACGAGGAGGGTGAGGCAAGGAAGAGGAGGACTATGAGGAAGAGGACGCGGGGGAGACCGAACAGGAGGAGAAGGATGGATAGGAAGGGCAGTCAAGATGATGATGGCGATGGGGGGATGAGGGGGATGACGCCTACGATGGGGATGATGATTATGTTGATGATGATGATGCTGATGATGAGGATGATGAGGATGCTGATGATGCTGCTGCTGATGATTATTATTATCAGTATTAGCATTATTAAGCTGCGTCGGCTAACGACTCGAGTGCCGCGGGGCGATGGTGGCGCGCACTCGCCCAGGCTGGGCATGGCCGAGACCCTCCGCGGAGCAACCGTGTCCGATTCCCCCCGAGGAGGGCTGGCGGCGCTCCTTGTGGGGCCACCGCCCGCGTCCCCCAGGGGCACGCTGCAACCCCTTGCGGTGCGCCCGCGAGGCCCAGCACGAACGGCCGCTGGAGACCACGCGGTTATTCGTGGCCGAACCGTTGCTATTGCAACAGAGGCTGTCGAGCACCAAAAAACGGCGCCGTCGATGATGATGATGATGATGATTATGATGATGATGATGATGATGATGATGATGCCGATGACGATGAATAGTATGATGATGATGCTGATGATGATGATGATGGTGGTGGTGGTGGTGATGATGATGAGAATGGTGATGATGATTATGTAAACGTGGTGGTGATGTTGTGTGCGGTACTACTTCCCTCAAAGGCGGCGTTGGGAAACCGATGAGGTCGATGGCACTATCTGGATGGGCGTGGAGAACTCTGGGAAGATGATGGCGGTGACGACACCAGTCGGGTGTAGGATGGCTAAGAGGAGTAGGGGAGGCAGACCACGAGGACGAGGAGGAAGGCTGCTCCCCCCAACACACTCCCTCCCCCGTTCCCTGTCTCCCGATCCCGTTCCCTCTCCCTCTCCCATGCACTGTCCCTCTCCTTGTCCGTCTCCCTTCTCCCCCTGCTCCCTCTCCCTGGCCCCTTCTCTCCCCCTTCTTCCTCTCCTTCTCCCCTCCCATCCCTCTCTCTCTCCCTCTACCGTTCTCTCTTTTTGTTTTGTTTGTTTTCTCTCTCTCTCTCTCTCTCTCTCTCTCTCTCTCTCTCTCTCTCTCTCTCTCTCTCTCTCTCTTTTTCTCCCCCTCCTCTCCGCCCATCCCTGTCTCACTCCTGTCCCGTCGCCCCCGTCATCCGCCCCAGGTGGAGATCTTGCTTCGGGACATTCCCGACGCGGAATGCAAGTGGGCCACCATCCGCGACGCGTGCATCAACGCCCTGACGCGGTTCCAAACCAAACATTAGAATTAACGGGGGTGAGGGGCGAGGGGGAGGGCGACGATGCAGTCGAATTTGGAGGAGGGATGCGTACCAGAGAGGGGGCGAGGGCTAGCAGCATAAATTTTTGTATGATGATGATGATGCTGATGATGCTGATGATGATGGTGATGATGATGATGCTGATGATGCTGATGATGATGAGTATGATGATGATGCTGATGATGATGATGATGCTGATGATGAGGGGAGGGTGTGCCCCCATTTGCCTGCCCGCCCCACCTCCTCGTCGCACGCATGCCCTCCCCCAGAATCCCTCCATCGCCCCTCGTCCACCCACTGCTCCTTGCGTTGCCAGCAGGTTCCCCCGTGCTTCCAAAGAACCTGTTGGCACACCTGAAGAGCGAGGTGGATCGCTAGCTGATAAAATGTCATGCATGCTCAAGCACCTCCGACGCATACGAGATAACGCTGACCGCCGTCGGCAGGCATCGGCGCGGGGTGGGGAGGACGGGAAGGATAAGGGTGAGGAGGAGGAGGAGGAAGAGGGTGAGGAGGCGGAGTAGGAGCAGGAGAAAGAATGACGATGACGAGGAGGAGGAACCGTCGGGAGAGAAAGTTGTCGATCTGTCGACGTCTGGTACGTCGGGACGTCGACGTCAGACTGACGTCAGCTCTGACGTCATACCGACGTCCGATATGACGTCAGGTTGACGTCAGACTGACGTCAGACCTGATGTAGGACTGACGTCATATATGACGTCGGCCTGACGTCGGACTGACGTCAGACTAACGTCAGCCGACGTCAGACCTGACGTCATACTAACGTCAGACCGACGTCAGACCTGACGTCAGACTAACGTCAGACCGACGTCAGACCTGATGCCAGGTCTGACGTCAGACCGACGTCAGACTAACGTCAGACGTCAGACCGACGTCAGACCTGACGTCAGACTAACGTCAGACCGACGTCAGACCTGACGTCAGACCGACGTCAGACCTGACGTCAGACTAACGTCAGACCGACGTCAGACCTGACGTCAGACTAACGTCAGACCGACGTCAGACCTGACGTCAGACTAACGTCAGACCGACGTCATACCTGACGTCAGACTAACGTCAGACCGACGTCAGATCTGACGTCAGACTAACGTCATGTATGATGTCAGACCGACGTCATACACAACGTCATATCTGACGTCATACCGACGCCAGACATGACGGATCGCCGTGGGTGCCCCGAATCCTCACGCCCTTGTCGCTCGCCTGCCTCCCTTCGTCTCAAACTCGCACGCCCTACCTAACCCCTCCGCCCAAACCTCGCTTGCTAGCCGATCCTATGGAGGCGATGCGGCAGTGCAACGACACCCAGAAGGACAACCTCATGTTCTACCTGCACCTCATGGGCGTGCACCCAGAACCAGCTGGGCCGAGTCCCCGCCCCAGGACACCGATTTGCATTGTGGGCGGGGATGAGGGGGAGGAGGAAGAGGGGGAGGGGGGGGAGGGGGATGAGGAGGAGGAGGATGAGGAGGAGGAGGAGTGATTAGGAGGCGGCCCAACTGATGCCAACAACGGCTAACCACCTCCAGGCTCCAGGAGGGAGCAAGAACATCAGGAGAAGGATGGATGAGGAGGAGTGGGAGGAGGAGGAGGGGGATGATGAGGGAGAGGATGGGGAGGGAGGTCCAACAGATGCCAGACCCGTTCAAAACACGTGAGGGAAGAGAAGGAGGAGGACGATGAGGAGGAGGGAGATGATGATAACGATGATGATGATGATGCTGATGATGATGCTGATGATGATGCTAATAAGGAGGGGGGGGAGGGAGGAAGAAGAGGGCTGATGAGGGACGAGTAGTATGAGCAGGATGAGGATGAGGAAGAGGAGGAGGAGAGCGAATGATGAGACGGAGAGGAGGAGGAGGGGAGATGCGCGGTTGTGCATGGTACGCTAATATTGAAGTTAGGCGTATTGGTTGGGAACAACACATGAACACGCGCCCACCAACCGTCTCTACCAGATATCACATGATGCCCCCATCGTCGTTCTACTCCTCCTGCCTTCTCATCCTGATCCCCATGCCTCATCCTCATGCGTCGTACTTCAACCTCAAAGATCGTAGTAGTTCCCTTTCCTACGCATCGTCCTAGAACGTGCTGCATCATCACCATATCGCCTCGTCGCCTCTCTACCCCTGGGCCACTCTCCACGCCTGCCCCCGTCGGTCTCGTGCAGGTTGCCCTCCCCCGCCGCTGCCGAGCCCAGGCCGACTGCGGCGCCCGCTCCGCGACGTTCCCAGATCCACGCGGGCGCCTACTACCCCGACGAGGCCATCGTCCCCCTGGAAGGCCCCCGGCGCAAATTATCCCCATCGCAGGAGGACAGGTTGGAGGTATGGGGGGAAGGCTGGAGGTAGGGGAATGGCTGGAGGTACGCATGGGGAAAGGCTGGAGGTAGGGGAACGCGACGGGGGACAGACTCGAGGTAGGGGTGTGGGTAGAAGTGCCGTAGCGACGAGGATGGGACGGTGGCGGAAAATAACATTACAGTTTCCATTCTTTCACGCAAGGCGGCGAGGACGGCGACAAGCTGGACATCGAGGACGACGGCGACGCGGGCATCACCGACGACGAGCCCGCGGACGGCGACAAGCTGGACATCGAGGACGACGGCGACAAGCTGGACATCGAGGACGACGGCGACACGCTGGACATCACCGACGACGGGCTCAAGGCCGCGGCGCCGCTCCGTGCGTCCGTCGATCTCCTCCTCTTCCTTATCCCACCCTCCTCCTCCTCCTTCTCCTCCCCGTCCTCATCATCCTCGTCATTATCTTCTTCCTCGTCCTCGTCCTCATCCTCATCTCCCCCTCTTCCTGTTGCGCAATCCTCCTCCCTGTCCTCGCCAAACTTCCTCACCCTGTCACCTCGTATTCCTCCTCCTCCTCCTCCTCCTCACCCAAACCCCATAAGTTGCAAGGATGGACAGCTAGTCGTGTTCAAAAGTGGGCTCTTGCTGGACAGATGAAAAGCTCTTGGCGTTCAAAAGTGGGCTCTCGTCTTTTTCAAACACTGGCCTCGTGTTCACAACAAAATTGCCCTGACAATAACCAGCATCATCACCAACAACATTGAAACTGCCGTAAACTCTTGCTGGACAGATGAAAAAAGCTCTTGGCGTTCAAAAGTGGGCTCTCGTCTTTTTCAAACGCTGGCCTCGCGTTCGCAACAAAATTGCTCTGACAATAACCAGCATCATCACCAACAACATTGAAACTGCCGTAAACACAGTCGCCCCCACCGTCGACCAGTTGCCATTTGGTGCGAACAGCTGCAGCGAGCTCGCGTAGCACTGTGCCGTCGCGCGATGGCTGCCCCCTCGCCCCAGGAGCGTCGGCGCTGCCGGAGCAAGGGCGTGCCCGCAGCCGCCGCGCCGATCAGCACCGCCTCGCGCTGGGGGGCGGACCCCAGCGACCCGCGCAGCACGTTTGCGGCATCGGAGTTCGAGGTGGCGTTGAGGACTTCGCCATCGGAGGCTCATCGCCGCCAGCGGCGCGGGCAGAGCTGGGCGGCGCCCGCCACGAAGGCCGACTCCAGCGAGGAGGCGGTCAAGGCAGCAATGCAGGAGGCTAGGCGTGCAGAGGTTGAGAGTCAGATTGCAAATGACGTTGCGACTCTCTTGGCCCAGGCGCAGCCCGATGATGGAGAATGGCAGCGGCGTGCAGCAGCTGAGGCTTCAGGTGGCATGTCCGAGCCCAAGGCGGAGGCCAGCGCCGAGGTTGAGTCCATCAACTCGTCGGGGCACCCGTCCGAGGCCGAGGCTGGCGGCCCAGGCTCCTTCACCCCGCTCGCCATCAAGGCGAGGACCAAGAGCCGTGCGTCTCCAAGCCCTTCTGAGAGCCAATCGCCTCCGTCGAAGCGGGCAAGGATCATGGCGAAGACGGCCGCTGAGCAGTGCAGTCCGATCTACACGCCGACGCCAGAGGCCGAGTACGACGCGCAGACGGTGGACCAGCCGAAGGTTGCCGTTTTGTGTTTCGGAGATCGCCCTGACTCGGGCGGGTCCGAAGGGTCATGAAGAGCTCTGGGGGGGGGATGTGGGATTTTGGGCGGCAAGTTAGCAGGGGGTGATGGGAGGGGCGGGTAGGAAGATGCAGCCCTCGCCCCTTGATTCGTCCGATGCTCTTCATTGCACCGCGGCCCCGCCCAAGTTAAGGCGAGATCCGAAATGCATCATTTATGCAGGTTTCGTCCCAGCAGCCCGAGCCGACAGAGGAGGTGCCGATGCCCCCAGTGGACGTCGGGCCACGCGTGCTCTTCCCCGAGCTCGGCGACATCTCCACGCCCGTCGTGCGAGACACCGCGCTCCGCCGCGCGATGTCCACGGAGTCCTTCGCGTCGGACGCCGCGACGCTGCGCATGGCGAGCTTTGGGAGCCTACAGGACGCCGATGACGAGCACATTGACGACGACTCGTTGCTGGACCTCGCTGCCTGGATGATGGACAGCGGCTCGACGCAGGAGGACTGAGCGTTCGCATGCGTGTTGCGATCAGGTACGCGGGGTTCACGCTGGTGATTGGGCACCATTTCGGTTGACTACTATCGAGGCCCACGTGGCCGAAGCTTGCGTTATTGCGATGGTACAGTTGCATAACTATTCAGCACACATTCCGCGGCTGTTTGGGGTAGCCAAGAACACGAGGCAATCGTCATCATCGTATTTGGAGTTGGCAGCATCGTGGCCATCATCGACACGCAGTGTGGTCACAATCATCACCGCCACCGTCAGCGTCGTCGTCGTCGCCGAGGTCGTCGCCGTCCCCACTGGTAAACATAGTGCAATCGGCACCATCGTGGCACTCTGAGCTACCGCCAGCATCGCCATCACCGCCACCACCACCGACACCATCACCAAAGTACCACATCAATATCGTGGCACACCGCTACCGTCATCATCATCATCAGCCTCATCACCATCACCATCACCATCATCATCATCATCATCCTCATCATCATCATAATCAGCATCATCATCACCATCCTCCTCCTCGTCATCATCACCATCCGCAGCATAATCATCAACGACATAGCCATCATCATCACCTTGCCACATCCAAGCCACGATCCGATTTGCGATGCGCTCCCCTTCCCACTCCCCCCACTCCAAGTCCTTCGCCATGGCCAGTTCCACATGAGTTCCCTCCCCCGTGTTCTCATTATATATGCGCATGTTCCCCGCCCGCCGCCAGGGGCTCGCCCAGTGGATGGGCGCGGGGAAGGCCAAGGCCAGCCTCTTCGGCGATGAGTCCGATGACGAGAAGATCTTGGCGTTCGCCAAGGGCGCCAAGGCCGCGGATGCCAACAAACGCCGCTTGAAGGCGTTGGGGGCGACATCGAATGGGGTGATGCCAGGAGTAGTACTGGGTAAGATTACATAGGCACGCATGGGCCTCGGCAGCTATGGATGTCAAGAAGTTGAAGGGAGTGGTTGATGATGATGATAATGAGGAGGAGGAGGGGAAGGCTGACAATGAGGAGGGTTTGGGGGGTAGGAGGAGGAGGGGGAGGAGGGGGAGGGGGAGGAGAGGGATGACGATGGCGATGATGACGAAGGACGGATAAGGATGATGATGAGGGATACGAGGATGAGGGGAATGGCGAGGAGGAGGACGGGGATGAGGAGGATGGCGATGAGGGCGGCGGCGATGACAATTTATGCGAAGTGGAGTAAGGAGGATGAGGAGCTGGACGACGACGAGGAGGATGATTGGGAGCTGGAGACAGAGACGCCACGTCCTCACCATGATTCCCTAACAGCGATCCCACGACTGTCCCTCTCCGCATCTTGCCCTCTCTCCCCGCCTCGATAGTCGGACCCGTCTTCGCAGGCTGGCATCAAGGGCGCCAAGAAGGACAACGTGGTTGTCGCCAAGGGGAGGCCCGCTGCGAGGGCGGCGGCGCCCATCGCCCACCGAGACGAGTTCCCGCGCTCCCTCGATCACCCCACCATGGGGAAGCTCTCGGCGACATACGCCACGAATGCATCTTACATTTGCTTTAGAGATGATCAGCGCAAACCACGGCTCCTAGTACAGATTGGAGCCAGCATGTCTGAAAATCGCGGCCAGCTCTGTGCAAAGGTCCTTGCATGCGTGTGCAAGAAGGGTTGCAATAAGGCGCAAGCTGTAGCATACCGTGATTCGCTGCTTGGCAAGTAGCGAGTGTTGCATGGTTGGGAGGGGGAGGATATTGAGGCGGGGGTTGGATTGAGGAGGGGTTTCAGGAGAAAGGGTGGCGATGGGGGCCATGAGGGGGCAGTCTGGATTCCAGGATGGGTTGCCGACGACGGATTGCGATCATCAGACGGGCCAGTGGCGCTCGCATCGCGATGCCGAGAGTTTGAACTTGCTCGTGGTCGCATCCGTCTGTTGGAGTAGGTTGGGGTGCTACTCCTTGGCAGTGCACGATCTCGTATTGTGATTAACCTGCTTATTGGGCGACGTCCAAAATAGGCAATGTTCCCCCGATGTTTATTATCATGCCCCAATCCACGACGTGGTTGGAATATGTTTGTTTCGGAATAGGCTTGCCGAGGGGGTATGCAGGTCTACCCTGATCGAGTGCAGGTGGTGATCATATGTACGTTGCGATCCACAGTTGTGGATAATCATCCTCCCCCATCCCTCGCCCCCTCCCCCTCATCATTAAACCGCTCTTCCATCTCATCCTTGCATTCCGTATTCAGTGTTCGGCGCCTCTACCTTTGGAATGGAGGTCCGATGCCGAGGCAGGCGCTTTGGCGTTATACATTCTCTCGGAGAGGGGCACCCCCCCAGGAGTGGATGCAGGAGTAATATGCGAGGGTTAAGGATTGGTTGAGTGATTGTGATATCTATATGTATATATGTATATATGTGGAAACTCATCATCTCGGGATTGAGATGATATTGCACAGTCGGTGCACATTTAGAGCCGACTTTAGCCCACGTTCTGACGGGATACCCCAGCCGATCTCGCCAAGTAAGTGTTGTTTGGACATGTCTGGGTACCCAAATCATCTGTATTTCAGGTTCACGTGTCCACGCGCGCGCCCGAATTGGTGTCGGTTGGGCAGGTGCAATTTCAGAAATCAAGTTGAACCACACACTATGATCTGGTATTATTTCACATGTACAGTGTATCCGGAACCGTCAATGGTATGACGCCAGTCTGACGTCAGTCTGACGTCAGTCTGACGTCAGACGCAGACCGTATGACGTCAGACGCCGACCGTCTGACGTCAGGCAAAATCGTCTGACGTCAGACAAAATCGTCTGACGTCAGACGGTTGCGTCTGACGTCAGACTGACGTCAGACTGACGTCAGACTGACGTCAGACAGACGTCATATCACCAAGTTCTCACCATAGCATGATGTCTAATGTAATCACAGTAATGCATGATACAAACTGTGTTTACCAAGTTGATAATTTGACGCCGTAATGGGTTATTGGCTCGAGTGTTCGAGGCGAGTTCGGGCCAGATTTCGTTTGTTGCGCGGTATTTTCGAGCTGTGCGATGGCGCCGAAAGTCATGAAAGCCGTCATGAATACGAAAGGGAAGAGAACTCCGACGGCTGCGCCGAAGTTTCTGGCCCGTGTCCAGGGCAAGGGCAAGGCGAAGGCAAAGTCAAAGTCAAAGGCCTCGAAGTCTTCTGACAGGGAGACGTGGGCGGGAGAGAATGCGTTTAGGATTCGGTCGCACGCCTAGCGTCACAGCCCGTCACCTCGGCTGGTCACATAGGATCAGCCGAGGTGACGGGATATGACCCCCTATTTGCTTGCAATCAAATAGGGGGTACACCCCCTATGTGATTGCAATCGCATGGGGGGTGTAACATATGTCATTCATCCATCGTTGCCGTCCCGCAGGTGGAGCTCGGAGAAGCTGCAGGCTGCCGCGCTCAAGTGCAAAGATACCGATGAGAAGGTGAAGCTCTTCCACGACCACGCCGACATGAATAACGTGGCCCACATGCGCTGCATATTCGTTCCTGCCGAGATCAAGACCGAATTTTCTTTTGAAATGCCTATCATACCCGCCCATCACGACCCTCATCCGCTTTCTGATCCCCCCATCCTCGTCTACCCATCATGACCATCTCCTTCATCATACCTCCCATTCATACCCAACCCCCCCTCATCCTACACCCCCCTCTCACCCTCCCGCCACCATGTAATCCCGCGCCTGCACCAATCCAGGAAATTGTACGGCCGCTTCAAGACGGCGCGCAAGAAGAACGCCGATGCCGAAGCAACCTTCGCGTCGGTTCCTGTTTGAAAATGGGGAGGTTATACGTATGGAGCTTGATGTCATTACGGATCAGTTCTGACTTGTTCGGGAGGTCGGGCAGGGGTGGCAGGTATATTAATTACCAGCGATAGTTCGCCATTTCGCTAGGCCATGCAGAAACGCCACCTGGTTTGTGATGTGTCGGGGTAGATTGGGAGGGGGGGGGTCGTGATCGAACTACTCGACGTCGGGGGGCCCGTCTGGTAGCGACTTGACCACCCTCTATACCCCGAAGTCGTACCGTGCGATGCCACTCCCTCCCCCGAGCAGGTTGACCACGGCGAGTCGGAGGCCGACGAGGGCAAGAACGTCTCGAAGGCGAAAATGCCCGCGGCCTTCCTCAAGGACCCCAACTTAGGGGACACGTTCATGACGGTGTGCCAGCAGCTCCAGTATTCTGAGAAGGTGGATTGCGAGGAGGAGTGGGTGAGCCGCAAGCAATTGCTGGACGTATACTCCGAGAGCGAGGCCGAGGAGATGATCAATGAGCAGAAGATCATTGTTCGGTCGTTGTAAAGTTTGACTGCGCTGCCCCCCTCGACTAATGAGGCGTGCGAAAATCCAGGCCCATGTGGGCCGCGGTGCCGCCCCCTCACCTTGTCTCCAACTGATTGGCGGACGTGATAACACATAAGTATTAGATAGATGGCGTGGGCGAAGAGGGGGGATGATTGGGAGGAGAAGGGATAGCTGTGAGGGCGAGGACGGGGAGGGTGAACCATTGGAGACGAGGCAAGAGGGCTACTCCAGATTTCGAAATAAAAGGGAGGGGGTCTGGACCCTCCAAGACAAACCATTTCAGACCTCCCCCGTGGGGGAACCCTCCAAAACATCGTCCCACGACCCCCCAGGTCCTCCAAGATAGCCTGGAAGAGACCCCCCGAAATGAGACCACCCTCTCTTTATTGCGAAATCTGGAGTACCATTTAAAACTGCCACGATGCCCAAACAATACATGTCACACGCCACAGCCAGGTTCGCCCGAACCCGCAGAACCCGAGGCGCAAGCAGTTCAAGATTGTGAAGAACAAGAAAACTAAATCGTTTTCCCGCACCAAGACTCAGGGGTTCCAGGGCTCGAGAGCGGTCTCCGCCGCCGAGTTCGGCGAGATGGGGAGGGCCATGGGGGGTCTCAACATGTCCGACGACTTGGCGACTCACGGCGTTCGGGACATGGGAAATTCGAGGATGATGGTGATGATGACAAAAAAAGGGGAATACGATGATGGGGTTCAGGAGACTGGGGGGGTGATTATGATCAGGATGCTGAGGATGTTGGGATGATGAGCACGATGATGATTATGGGGTGACGAGCAGGATGAGCAGGATGAGATGATGTAATGGCGGCGGGATGTAGGCACATGGAATTCATGCATGGGGTTGGCACGACTGTGAGAAACTGATGGGTTAGAGGGACGGCAAGCGCAGGGAGTTGGTAAAACGCTCGTTTGCAGGCAGCATGACGCACATGGGGCTCGACCTCCCAACCGTGAGTGAAGATCTGCCGCCGACGGGCCGCGGAACTGGTCGTGGAGCTGGGGGGCGCGGAGCTGGTCGTGGTCGGGCTGCCCTCTCAGATGTGATCGGCGCCGAGACGTCAAACTTGTTCGGTTCAGATGAGATCGGCGCCGCAACGTTGAGCTTGTTCGGTTCAGATACAATCGGCACCGACACGTCACGTTTGTTCGGTTCAGATGCGATCGGCGCCGAAATGTCAAGCTTGTTCGTTTCAGATGCAATCTGCGCCGAGACGTCAAACTTGTTCGGTTCAGATGCGATCGGCGCCGAACGTCATTATTATTCGGTTCAGATGCATTCGGCGCCGACGCGTCAAGTTTGTTCGGTTCAGATGCGGTCGGTGTCGACACGCCAAGCTTGTTTGGTTCAGATGCAATCGGCGCCGAAACGCCATGGGGACCAACGATCGGCCGTCGTCGTCGTCGTCGTCGTGCTCGGTTCGGTAAGGATGGTAAATCCGATTTGGGTTAGTCCAGAACAGCACAGCCGAATCAAGAACCCGACCAATTCTGATTTAGAAGCTGATCCGACACGAGACCTGAACACCCCTCACCCTTTTTATACACGTTCCTCCAAATGCTCCGTCATCCTCCTGGCCCGTCTGCTTACTTGGTATCCTCGTCGCCTTAACACCTGTATCATAATGAACCCTTTCAACCCTGGCCAGGACCTCCCCCGATTAACCCGATCGCGGCAATGTTGCCCAGGGCAGCGGTGCCATCAAGAAGGAGTCGAAGAAGATCCAGGCCGCGGGGGAGACCGTCCTCAGCATGAAGCCCGAGAACGCGAAGTCCGCGCAGAAGGCGCTCGAGGAGGTCCAGAAGATCCAGCATGCCAGCAAGGATACCACATTTTGAATGCACTCCCCCTGGTATGTGCGAGACAACAGATATAGATAAACATCGTGATCTCAGATCGTGAAAGGTCATGCGGGTCAAAAGCATTATCCATATATATGTGTCTGTTTGTGTACAATCATGCGTTCACATGGTCACATGAGCATTCACGTGTCAGTATACATATGTATATGTGCATGTATCAGTACCTGGCACGTATGATTGCTACACGTCGCGAACGTGTGCATACATGCGGGCAGCCATAAATTAACCGACATGCGTTGCATCACATAAACCACAATGGTTAGCACAGCATGGCAGTGTCGCCCGTAAGGCAGGGTATCACAAGTTCGGTACTATAGCAAATGTATAGACCGTCAACCATGCAATGGGGCACATGCGCGACCTGAGCAGCACCAAACCATACAGAGAAATCCTAACAGAGACAACACCACTCCCCGAGGCATGCTCAGTATCTCTGCAGGCTGATCGCATCGGCATCATCGCGATCCACGCCCCATCCTCCTCCCAGCCGAGGGGGGGTCCCTCTCCCAGTCTCACATGTCACCCTTGCCGCCCTCCCCCGAGGACGGCGCCGAGGGCTTGGTCGCGGTGATCAGGGCTTCAAAGGAGACGGCGAGCGAGGCGAACATCAAGCATGCGAAGCAGGCGCATTGGGCGCGATCATAGAGTGGAGTAGGAAGGCTGGGCGGAGCGGGTGATGGGAGGTGCTTGGCGAACGGATGGCGGAGGAGGAGTGGCGGATGGGTGAGAGGAGTCGAATCAGAAGATGGCAGAGATGGGCAATGGAGGAGATGGAGAATAGTAGAAGATGGATGAGTGGGAGAAGGGTGAGAAGAGGTGTTTACATACATATGTGTACACGTCATAGCCAAATAGGGTAGTGCGCCGACCCACACTTATCGGTGTTTTGATTATGATGTGTTCGATCGGCTTGAGCATTTGATATGTGTGTTCTCATCGTGCTATGATTGTGAGTTTGAGGCTGGGCTTGCTGGTGAGATTGAGCAAGTGGAGGTGTGCTTGGACAGATGTGAATTGCTCTCGGTTTGCTGATGCATCCCCGTCCGTGTCGCGCGGGTACCTCCCAGAGGCGTTGGATGCCATCACGTCACTGAACGGCGCGGCCTCCAAGCTCCTGGTCGAGGACATGGTCGACGTCCCCAAGGCGAGGGCGATGATCGCCAAGGCGAAGCAGATCCTGGAGTCGACCAGCAACCTGGCCATCGTGCAGTAGCTCGCTAGGCTGCCCGTGCAGAGACCAGCGCGTCTCCACCACCCCACTTCTAGCACGAAGAACCCTCTCCCAGCAGGTGCCCCTGACACGACCATGATCCTTAAATCGGTGGCAGGGCCACTTCCCAAGGTAAGGCGATGGCTCGAAGATGTGCCAACGTACCTGTCTTAATGCATGTGGCAGTCGGCGAGGGGCAGCAGGTTGGTTGGAGGAAGAAGGGGGGAAATGTTCTATTGGACCAGTCCTTGAAATAGTACGGTGCGGGATATGGTAGTGGGAAGTAGTATCGTGTCTTGAGTGGGTGGCAGACTCTGCGCGTAGCAGTTGCGCAAGTGCGCCTCGGGCTGCGGGCATCTAGCCCCGTGGAGCCGCGGTAGGTGACGCTGGCGAGCCTCCCTCATCTCTTCCAAGCTGTCTCACCTCCCCTCATCTCGGATGCCATCCAACTCGCCGCTCATTCATGGTAATAACGCGTGCCCGAGATTGCCGGCTCGATTATCATTCCGTCTTGGGGCAGTCGTCGGGGCTCGAGGTTTTCTAGGCCCCGTTGCGGGTATGCCCCCAAAACGAAAGAGGCGTTTGGAGGCCCCGCCCGCGGCGAGCGATGATGATGCCGCGGAGTTCGAGGAGGTGCCTGATATCCAGTTGTCCAACTTGGGGACCCACCTCTTAAAGTCTTGGGCATGGGGGCTGATGCCCGCAACGGAAGTCCAACGCATAGCGGCCGCGGCCTACAAGGACGGCCTGCGGCATGGAGAAATTTCCAGGCTGGCGGCCCTCGGTCAGCGAGGGAATTACCCTGGCAACATACATCAACAATTGAACACCATGTTAGGCCGCAATTCGTTGCCCCAGCCAATGGTACTCGAGATCCCTTGCGTGGACCCCAAGACGTCTGAGGTCGCCTTGGCCGACTGCGGCGTGCTATTGCCACATGAGTGGTTCTCCGCGCTCTTCCACAGATATGAGACAGAGTTTAACTACATCTTTGGGGTGGACCGCCTGGGCGAGTTCTGGGCCAACGCCAGCAGGTGACTTTTTTTTGTTGGTTTAGGAGTGGGGGAGAGGGGGTTTTGATGTTCCCCGCCCATTGGGCCGTTGAAAACGTTGAAGTGCCGCCACAATCCCTTGGGCAAGCCATGCATTGTTCGTTCGGTGCCCAGGCATCGTGGACAAAATAATCCCAGGGACGATCTGCGTTTACGAGAACACCCTGTATTGGAAGTTGGCGATCGTGGGGCCACGTGTTTGCCGCTCAGGCTCCACGGCGACGGGGCCGAGTTTCTCGCGCGAGACTCCCTGGTGACGCTCAGCATGACTGGGCTGCTAGCAGTCGGGTCCACGAAGAGCCTCACCTTAAACTTGACCAGCTGGCCACTAAGTCTCACGGCAAAGGCGGCCCACCACGATGGGCACGACACCTTCTTAGAAATCTGGAAGCTACTGCGATGGTCATTCAACGCGCTTGCTAGCGCCAAGCATCCTTCCAGAGATATGGTTGGCTGTGCCGATCCAAACATGCGGAAATGTATTCGTGCGTGCATGTGCATACACGTGTTGATATATGACGCAATGTATGCATATCTGCATCGTCATATTTGTTTGTTTGGATGCGCACACATGCGCAATCACATTATGACATTACACATCAACAAACACAGCCCGCGTGTAGGCTTGCACATGGTCTCTCGTTTCGTGTCGTTGCCTGTGTGTGGTTGACAGTTGTGCGTGGGAGGTCTTCATGTGCCTCCATCGTTTCCCCTTGGCTCTCCTGCACGCGAATGCCGCCAGTGCACTCGCGCGGCCGCCGCCGCGATAGGCATTGCGTTATCTGGCCCGCAGATAGAAGGAAGGGGCAGCTTGGGAGGGGGGCGGCAGTTTGGGATGGAGTGAGCAGCTTGGGAAGGAGCAATTTGGGAGGATAAGGAATTGGGGGGGGGGTGAACGGGAGCGGCCGGCGCGGCGCATGTACCGTGACGGAGGGGCCGCTGACCGCCAACGGACCCTCGGCGGAGCGGGGTGTCGGATTGGAACGGAGAAAGGTTGGATCCAGATCGTGCGAGACTTGCGGGGCAGTGGTTATGTTCCCCCAGCAAGCCTTATCGGGCTTTCGTCTACGCCATGCTTGGCGATCTGGAGTTCTACGCGTCGCACTTGGGAATGCCATTCCCAGGTGACGACCACTTCTGTTGGTTGTGCCCGTGCGACAAGAGTGACGGTGAGAATGCGTTCAACAACTTCCAGGAGGATTGCGGTTTCGGGCAATGGGGGAGGGGAGTGTTTCGTGTTGGGCTGGGGGCATCAATTAGGGTTCCCCCCCAAAGGAGACGGCAGGCCATTGGAAGTTCCACGAGAGGGACTATAGGGTTGACCACCCATTCTTTTCCATCTGGGGAGTATGCATACACATGCTCGCACTAGACGTCATGCACACGCTTGACCTCGGAGTGTCTGGGCACGCCGTGGCCAATCTCATGTACGAGATCGTGTGCGAACAGGAACGAGGGGTCAGGAACAATATCGTAGCTAAGCTTTGGAAAAGGATCCAAGAACTATACCAGGAAGATGGCGTTCAGCATCGGTTGTCCAGATTCGGTTTCGGCACATTTATTGCGGACACACGCTCGCCACACTCAGAGTACCCCGTGCTGAAGAAATCAGTTAAGGCCGCCGAGGCCAGGGCCCTCGCCCGCGCGTGCTACAAGCTGTCCAGAGAATACGACACGGGGACCCAAATTAAAAAGACACGGACATTATTATTTAAGAGCTTGTGCAGAGTTTACCAGCTGATCGACGATGGGGGGATGTTTTTTTCACACCTGACGAGTGCAACGCCATCCAGAAGGCTGCCGACAACTTTCTCACTTGCTACCAGGCGTTGTCCAGAGATGCAGCCGACAACGGTAGGCTTAAATGGAGCGTAGTAAATAAACGCCACTTCATGTGGCATTTGGTGCGACAGACCCCGCTTAATTTCAAGTATACCTGGTGCTACCAACCCGAAGATTACCAACGATACATTACTAGGGTAGGTGCCGCGTCCGCCGTAGGGACGCCAAGCCATGCAGTCAGCTGTAAGATTGCGGAGAGGATCCGATGCGCGAGGCATATTATTGACTGCGTCAGTCCAGGCAAGTACGGATGAACGGTTGCTGTCATGGTTGGATTACGGTGGTTGCGTCAACGCTTATGCACACACTATTGGGGGGTAGGAGAGTGGAGGGGAAAGAAGCGTGGGGGTGGAGGTAGGAACGAGGGGGGGAAGGAGAATGATGGTTCCGAGTCTTCCCCCACTGGCTCCGCCCCAACTCCCTTACCCCTCGCTCTCCCACCGCCACCCCCGCGTCCACCCGTGCCCCTCCTCCGCCATCCCCCCTCCCCCGCCCGTCCCGTCTCGTCGCAGTTCCCTTTCTTCCCACCCTCCCCTGACTCCCTGCCCTCTCCACCCTCGATATCCCTCCTCCTCCTCCTCCTCCTCCTCCTCCTCCTCCCCCTCCTCCTCCTCCCCCCTCCTCCTCCTCCTCCTCCTCCTCCTCCTCCTCCTCCTCCTCCTCCTCACCATTCTCCCCCCTCGCCCCCCCCATTTCGTTTCCCCTCGCCCCAATCTCCATCGCCAACGCCTGCCCATTGGGCGCGGATCTCGAGTTCACGCGCAGCTCACTCGAATAGGCGGGGCACCGACAAGCCGCAAGCAAGGCCCCCCTTAATCGGAGCGGGGGGTGCAGGGGCAATGATACGCAACTTGTGATGCAGGTTACGATGAAGAAGATGATGACGACGGCGACGGCGATGACCACGATGACGGTCATGATACCGACTATCAGAATGATGACGAATATGGTAATGGTGATGATGGCGGAAACGACGATCGAGGTTATGATGGCATTTACGGGGACGACCTGACGATGATAATGACGAGGAGGATGACGCCACACGCAGCGATGCAGGACGACGGGAGAACTAGGGCGTCATGATGAGGCCAATGGGGACGACGATGCGTCATGATGAGGATGATGAGGATGATGGTGATGGTGGTGGTGATGATGATGATGATGATAATCGGGGGGCCTTGCTTCCAACTGCTATTGCACTGCGCGCTGCTAGGCCGTCCCCGCCCGCCATCCCCCTACAACGTTCTCGGTCCTACAGCCCGCTACCACATTCCTACAATCCTAACCCATGCTCGCACATCCCTCATCCATCCCTCTCTCGGCATTCCTGAAATCCCCATCCCTCTCGCTCTCTCTCTCTCTCTCTCTCTCTCTCTCTCTCTCTCTCTCTCTCTCTCTCTCTCTCTCTCTCTCTCTCTCTCTCTCTCTCTCTCTCTCTCTCTCTCTCTCTCTCTCTCTCTCTCTCTCTCTCCTCATCCACCCCGCATTTCTACAATCCTCACCCATCCAGTTCTTTCGCCCCTATCCCTCTCTGGGCAGCCTGCCGCCGCCCTGCCGCCGCGGCGGCGCAGAGGCGGGAGAAATGCGGCGCAGCGATGGCGGAAAAGCTACGCAGGGAGAAGGGCCGCTCCCAATCTCTCTCCCCTCCCTCCCCCATCTCCACTCCTCTCTCTTCCCTGCTCCTCTTCCCCCTTCCCTCCTCCGTCCTCCTGGCTAGTCTCATCCCTCCTCTATCCCCCCTCCTCCACCTGCCCTTCCCCCCCCTCCTCCTCCCCCACTTCCCTCCTCTCCTTTCCTCTTCTCCCCCCTGGGCCGTCGCCTGCTGGACTCAGTTCGAAATTACCCGCGGCGTCGACCTGGGCCTCGCGCTGGCCCTGGCGACCCGCTTCCAAGTGGCCCATGGTGGTGATGATGATGATGATGATGATGATGATGATGGTGATGGTGATGGTGATGATCATGTTGATGATGCTGATGATGCTGATGATGATGATGATGATTGTGACAACCTTGGTGAAAATTGTGATAATGATGTTGATGATAACGACGACGGCGACGGTGTTGACGATTATGATGATGGTGATGATGTTGTTTCTCGTCAACATACGTGTTTAGTATCTGCACCGCCCGTGCGTTCGTTGCGACGCGCAGCTAAATATTCAAATTGTACACTACGGGGTTAACCCGTTGAGACCTTGTGATACCTAATGGCCTATCACAAGGAGATGTTGCCGAGCGAGCTTGGCATTGCCGCGCATCCTTCGGTCAAGAAACAAATCGCGCGCGCGGAAAACAAGGAAGGAGGATTATGATGATGATGATGATGATGATCATCATCATCATCAATGACGATGATGATGATGCTGATGAGTATGAGTATGAGTATGAGTATGATGATGATGGCGATGATGACGATGACGACGATGATGATGATGATGATGATGAAAATGATGATGATGATGATGATGACAATGATGATGATGATGATGTTGTTGATGATGATGATGATGATGATGATGGCGGGGTAAAGGCCTTCAGGTCTTGGAGCGGCCTCGACGACCAGAGAATCGCGGGGCAACGGCTGCGTGCCAGGGCCTCGTGAGGCCCAAGCCAGGGCCGCAAGAATTCCGAACCGAGTCCAGCCGAAGAGGGGGGCGCCCGTATGTTGCCCACACGGAAGGCCGCGGGGGTCGAGGGAGCTCATCATCATAATCATAATCATCATCATCATCAGCATCATCATCATCATCATCATCATCATTATCATCATCACCATCAACATCATCATCATCAGCATCTTCATCATCATCAGTGTCGTAATCATCAATTCCGCCCCGCTCATCATCCTAACCATCATCCGCAAAAGTCGGTAACGATCGGTAACCGACCTCGGCAAAAGTCGGTAACGGTCGGTAACGGTCGGTAACGGTCGGTAACAACGTCGGTAACAACGTCGTGCGATTCGCTAAAATCCGTTACCGTTCGTTACCGTTCGTTACCGAAATCTGCGTTTGTCCGTTACCGTTCGCTGCCGTTCGTTACCGAAAAAAAAGCGGTAACGGTCGGGATCGGTCGTTCCCGTTCGTTACCAAAATTTTTGGGTAACGCATGATCTGGGTCGGGCGCTCCCGGGTCACCCCGGGATCTTCCGGGCTCCCAGAGTGGGCCTCCGGGATGCCCTGGCTTCTGAGCCACCTGAAGCCGGCCGCCAGCTTGGCCCAGAAAAGCTAGAGCCCCAGAGGGGGGCAGAAGGGGGGGGCAACAGAGGCAGGCGCAGGGGCAGGAGAAGATGGGCCCCCGCATTTCTGGGGCCAGGGAGAGCCTAGCGCTGAGACCAGACAATTAATCCCCCCCCCTCGCCCGTCATCGCCGAACAGAAAGAAACGCGCTCCAGCGCGCCGAGGCTGCTGCAACGGCGCGAAAGCAGGCCCAGGATAATGAGAGGAAGGCTGAGGCCGAGGTTCAATTGCGAAACGATATCAAGGCCCACGCTGAGCGAGCGCAGCTCGCCTCGATACTTCAGCCCCGGGGCGCGCGCCGCCGGGACTGGAGGGCTTGTCCAGCATCTTCAAGGAAAGAGACACGAGGGATGACCGACCCCCCCGAGGAAAGCGCAGCGCCAGCCCCGGCATCCAGGCTCCGGCCTTCCAGGCGATGGTGGCGGAGATGACGATGACTATGATGAGGACGACGAGTGCTCCGACCCTGAAGATGAGGAAGGCCATGCCCCCGATGGACGGCGACCCGCCCGGCCACGGGGCGGCGAGGGCGGGGGGGCGCACAGTTGGTCAGTCGGAAATGGCGAGGGCGTGGACGGGGGGGGGCAGCGCGGCGGGTCGATCGGAATAAGCAGACGGGGGGGCACGGGGCGGAGAGCGCGGGCGGTCGAGGGGCGGCGCGGTCGGTCGGATATGCAGACGGGCAAGCCACGGGGGGAACGGGGGCAGGGGGCGGGGGGGCGCGGTCGGGCAGGGGGAGGGGGGGGGGAACGGTCGGTCCGAATGAGCAGACGGGGGCCGCGGGGCGGAGGGGTGGGGCGGGGCAGGGGGGCGGGCGGGCACGGTCGGGCAGAGGAGGGGGGGGGGGCGCGGTCGGTCGGTGGACGGGGGCCGCGGGGCGGAGAGGGCGGGGGTCGCGAGGTCGGTCGCTCGGAAAGCGGGGGTGGACGGGGGGCGCGGCGGGCCCCGGCGGCGCGCCCACCGCGCATCCCGGCACGCATCCCAGCACACGGGGGCGGCGCGCATCTCAACGCACATCTTGGCCCAGAGGCCCCAGTGCACCTGGGCCACGCCCCAGCGCGCATCCCAGCACGCGAAGGCAACGCGCGTCCCAGCATGTATCCCGGCGCAGGGAAGCAGCACACAACCATGCGAACATCCCAGCACGCGAAGGCAGCGCACGTCCCAGCGCGCGCCCCAGCACGCACCCCAGCACGCACCCCAGTCCAGCGCACGTCCCATGCACGGTCGGTCGGTCGAACTAATGCAGTGCTGATGATATTGCGCGATTCGGACACCGTCGCCGCCCTCGCTCTGGCGGGGCCGCCATGGAAAAGGCGGGAAGGTAGCGAAAACGCGCAAATCGTGTGATCATGATGCCGCCCTCGCTCTGGCGGAACCTTCCCTGGCGGGTCGGGGGGGGCGGAGCGGTGTAAACAATGCGGTTCCGCTGCCGCCCTCGCCCTGGCGGGGCCGCCCTGGAGGGCCGGGGGCGCGAAAACGCGTAAATGATGCGGTTCCGATGTCGCCCGCGCTGCGGCGAGGCCACCCTGGAGGGGCGGAAGGGGCTTGAAACCGCGCGACGAACAGGCACGCGTTCCACGGATCATGCAATTGCGGATGCGGACAATGGGAGATGGACGCGGTCGGGGGGGCGCGGAAGATAAGGGGGGGGGCAGACGGCGCGGTCGGGCCGGGGGGGGGGGGGAGCGCGGCTGGCCGGTCAGAATTGCACGCGGGGGCCACAAGGCAAAGGAGAAAAGGGAGCGCGGCCGATCGATCGGAAGAAGCAGAGAAGGGGCACGGGGGGAAGGGAGGCAGTGGGGCGGGAGGAGGGGGGGGCGCGGTCGGTCGGTCGGAATAAGCAAACGGGGGGCCACGGGGCGAAAGGGGCGGGGGAACGCGCA
This sequence comes from Prorocentrum cordatum, assembly GCA_963575745.1. Taxonomy (NCBI): domain Eukaryota; class Dinophyceae; order Prorocentrales; family Prorocentraceae; genus Prorocentrum; species Prorocentrum cordatum. Next base: position 423,279 of record CAUYUJ010008269.1, on the reverse strand, counting down.
GTCGGTCGGTCGGGGAGGGAGAGGGGGGGGGGGGGTGAACGGGGGGGCACGAAACTTTTGAAATAATAGACGGTTCCGACCGCCACCGCTCTGGCAGCGCCTCCCTGGATGGGGTGGGATGGGCACGAAGTCGCGTGAGTAATGCGTACTAGTGCTAGTGCTAGTACTAGTACTACTAGTAGTAGTAGTAGTAGTAGTAGTAGTAGTAGTAGTAGTAGTAGTAGTAGTAGTAGTAGTAGTAGTAGTAGTAGTAGTAGTGGTAGTAATGTAGTAGTAGTCGTAGTTAGTGTAGTAGTAGTATAGTAGTAGTAGTAGTAGTAGTAGTAGTAGTAGTAGTAGTAGTAGTAGTAGTAGTAGTACTAGTACTGATAGTAGTAGTAGTAGTAGTAGTAGTAGTAGTAGCAGTAGAAGTAATAGTAGTAGTCGCGGTAGTCGTAATAGTCGTAGTCGTAGTAGTATGATTAGAATAGTAGTAGTAGTAGTAGTAGTAGTAGTAGTTCGTCGTAGTAGCTAGTAGTAGTAGCCGTTCGTAGTAGCAGTGGTAGAGTAGAATCGTAGTAGTAGTAGTAGTAGTATTAGTAGTAGTCGTCGTAGTCGGCAGTAGTAGTGTAGTAGTAGTGGTAGTCAGTTAGTAGTAGTAGCAGTAGTAGTAGCTAGTTGGTGTGGTAGTAGTAGTGAGAGTAGTAGTAGTAGTAGCAGCAGCAGCAGGCAGTACAGCAGCCAGCAGCAGTAGTAGTAAACAGTAGTAGAGTAGCGCAGCAGTAGCAGCAGCAGTAGTAGTAGTAGAGTAGTAGTAGTCGTAGTAGTAGTAGTACGTAGCAGTAGCATGTCTAGTAGTAGTAGTCGTAAGTAGTGCAGTAGTAGTAGTAGTAGTAGTTAGTAGTAGCAGTAGTAGTAGAGAGTAGTAGTAGTAGTAGTAGTAGTAGTGGTAGTAGTAGTAGTAGTAGTAGTAGTAGTAGCAATAATTAGTAGCAGTAGTATTATTAGTAGTAGTAGTAGTAGTAGTAGTAGTAGTCGTAGTAGTAGTAGTAGTAATAGTAGTAAGTAGTAGTACGTAGGAAGTAGTAGTAGTAGTAGTAGTAGTAGTAGTAGTAGTAGTAGTAGTAGTAGTAGTAGTAGTAGTAGTAGTAGTAGTAGTAGCAGTAGTAGTAGTAGTAGTAGTTGTCGTAGTGCCGGCTCGCTGCACGGCAGGCAGGGGGTTGGCCGACCCGACCCAACCCCCTACCTGAAGGACCGTCCAGTCCAGCTGAACGATCGGGGCCCCAGAGAGGCCAAAAGGGCCCCCAACCCTCTTAGTTGGGGCCTCACCGAGCCTGCAGGGGCCCCGATCCCTCGCCCGAGCCACTGCACGGCCTCGCCAAGCGCCTCGCGCCTACAGAGGAGGCCCCTAAACACCTAGCCTGCAGGGCCTGCCTCAGAATCAGGATCGCTCGGGCCGCTACCCGCGGCCGAGCTGGCCTCAGGGGCGGCGGCAGGCAGGAGCCTAGCACCGAGCTCCGCGAGCAGCTGCAGGCACTCGGCTTTGGCCAGCGCTCCGAAACCTTTCTCGTCGAAGGCAGCCCGCGCGACGAAGCAGAAGTCCGCGAAGTCCTGCTTCCCGATAGCGGCCTCCTCGAAGACCGCCCGCAGCCCGTGTCAGAACCTCTCGAAGTCCTGCTCACGATCGACGCCGCCGCGAACCTGGCCCTCCAGGGCCCGCAGCTCCTCGAAGCTCGGCTCCTCGAGGCCCTCCGCGACGTCCTCAACCTCATCGTCGACCTGCTGCTCCTCGAAGCGCTGGTCCTCTTCCTCAACGGGGTGCTCCTTCTCCCAGACGATGCCCCCGAGCTTATCCAGCAGCCGCTGCAGCTCGGTTTCGGCCTCGATCTTCCCCCAGACCCCCTGAAAGCAGTAACGCTCCTCGAAGCGCTTCCGCACACAGTTGCAGAACTCCGCGAAGTCCTGCGCCTTGATGCCGCCCTCGTAGAACTCCGCCTCCATGCTGCGGCAGAACTCCTCGAAGCCCTGCTGCTGCTCCTCAAGGCTGAGCCCCTGGCAGGCCTCCTTCACACCTTTGCAGAACTCCTCGAAGCCCTGCTCCCGCTCCATATCCCCGAGGCCCTGCTCCTCGGGGTCCTCCTCGAAGTTCCCGACCACCTCGCCGTCGAAGCCCTTGTCGAGATCCTCGGGAGGGTCAACCTCCGTGTTGCAGGACTCCTCGAAGTCCTGCTGCCGCTCCTCGAGGCTGCGCCCCAGGCAGGCCGCGTTGCCGCCGTAGCTGAACTCCTCGAAGCCCTGCTCCCGCGCCTGCTGCTCCCCGAGGCCCTGCTCCTCGGGGTTGTCGACCACCTCACCGGCGAGGCCCTTGTCGACACCCTCCAGCTCCTTATCCTCGGGGTCGTCGCCGTCGTCGTCCCCGCACTCCTCCAGGGCCGAGAAAGGGCCGGGGCGCCTCTTGCACTCCAGGCGAGGCTGCGGGGGCCGCGCACGAGCCACGCGCCTCGGCACCTGCCAGCCTCCCGACTCCGTAGCCGCCGCCGGGCGGCATGCCGCGGCGCCGCCGACGCCACTGCCGCTCCGGCGCGGGACGAAGGCCTCGGCCTCCGCCCGCATCACCGACTCCTCCACCTGCACGTCCAGCTGCCGCCCCAGCGCACGTAGGAGCACGCGCCCAGCAGGGCAGCTGGCGCCCCCCACGACGGCCTTGGCTTCAACCAAAGGCCTTTCCCAGGCGTGCACGATGACGCCGAGGATGGGGACGGTGGCCTGGGAGCCCCAGCGCCAGCGCGCCGCGCCGCACGCGCCGCACCAGCGCCCTCCAGCAGGTAGCATTGCCGCCTCGCCGGGGGCAGCGCCACTGGGCCTAGGCGAGGTACTCCGCCATGGCGGAGCGGCCCTGCCGCCCAGCGCGCCCCCCGGCCGCCCGCGGCCCAGCCGTTCGCAGCACGCTCGTTGCAGGGGCTTGAGCGTGGTTGCGACACTTGAGCCAAAATGGCTTGAGCCAAAATGGCTACAGAGTAGTAGTAGTAGTAGTAGTAGTAGTAGTAGTAGTAGTAGTAGTAGTAGTAGTAGTAGTAGTAGTAGTAGTAGTAGTAGTAGTAGTAGTAGTCGTAGTAGTAGTAGTAGTAGTAGTAGTAGTAGTAGTAGTAGTAGTAGTAGTAGTAGTAGTAGTAGTAGTAGTCGTAGTAAGTAGTAGTAGTAGTAGTAGTAGTGTAGTAAGTCGTAGTAGTAGTAGTAGTAGTAGTAGTAGTAGTAGTCGTAGTAGTAGTAGTAGTAGTAGTAGTAGTAGTCGTAGAGTAG
>CAUYUJ010008269.1:332500-417500 GCA_963575745.1 Prorocentrum cordatum | reverse complement strand
CCCTGAATGGCGCGCCCGGCGGAGGATCACCGGCTTTGCCTCTTGGAGCTGGATTGGAAAGGCCCAGGCGCCTGCCCCGTGGACGATGATTTTTTCGCGAATGTGTTTCGGGCTCGAAGCGACCAGCCGCCTCGCCTGCCCAGTCGCCTCGTGGGGGAAGTGCGCGGGCAAAGGTTCCGGCTCGACCTGGGCCTGTGCGGAGACCCCATCAGGCAGGAGGCGTCAAGGGCAGGATTCCCCTTGCCCCCGGCCGCGCAGCTGCGCGGACCCGCGGCTAAGGCGGACCCTGGAGCAGGCGGAGGTGAAGGTGATCCATCTCTGCCGGATGACGTCACCTGCGGCAGCGCGGAGCCTCTCGCGTTGCACTCGCGCGCGCAAATGCACGGGAGTGGACGCCAAGGCCATCTTGGACCTGGGCGAGGACCGGGAGATCGGGGGCCCCGCGGTCGCCGCCCAGAAAGGGGCCGATTCTCTGGCCAAAGGACGGCTCACCGCCCAGCTCGACCGCGCCCTGGACGCGGGCTGTTTCTGCCGCGGGCGTCGGACCAGAGGAGGGGTAATAAACCGGCCCCGTGGGGGCGAGGGGATCTCCCCCAGCGGCAGGTGATGAAGAATGGGGCCCCTGCGTGGCCGAGGCCGTTGCCTGGGCGGACACCAAACGGAAGTTCTGCTGCCTCTAGCATCGGGGAACGCGCCCGGATCGCAGGGCCCCCGAGGCGCTCCTGATCGAGGATGGGCGCGCCTCCGACATTCGGAGAATGCCTCGAAACAACGGAGGGGCTCCATTGGCCACCCTGTGCCGGTGCCACTCTCGGGGATACAAGGGCGCCCGTCATGGCCCGCGCTGCGAGGAGTCCGGCGCCTTCGCGTCGCCGGGCTGGGGGGCGGCAGGCCCGTCGTCAGTGGGGCCCCGAGTCCGCCGAGGTTCGCGGGGGCCGCCCTCCCCGGCACCGCGATGGAAAGGAACGAGGGCGCTGGCTCGCTGGAGGTCCAGGGAGGATGTCAAGAGGAGCCAGGGGCCTCAGGGGGGGCCCTGGCCAAGCTCGAGGCCCTAGGGCTCCGCGCACCCCCTGCGTCGACCAGCGCCGCCTGCGCCACCAGCAACTCAGGCAGCCGAGCGAGGATGGCCTCCATCCCGGGCCCGCCTGCGATACACATTGAGTATCAGACAGCCGTATGTCCGAGCGCCCCCTGAGAAGACCCCGAGCCAAAAATGGCCACGGGCCCCTCCCCGAAGGGGAAGAAGGGGATTGGAAGAGGAAGCCCCCTAGACCACCTACGTCCAGAGGGCTGGTGGGATTCGGAGCGGAGGCCACAGCGGTGCAACAGCATGCCCTTCGCTTCGGTCTTCGAGGACCGATCCTCGAGGATCGAGGCATGGCGCCCTCTCTCGTGGCCACCCAGTGGGGAGGGGGGCGCGGGTTGGCGGGGGCGGGCACGCATTGCACATTGCATTGTCAGCCATTCTTGGAACTTTCAGCGCCGTCTCGCCAAGCTCACAGGTGCTGCGGCCAAGATGCTAAGAACCGTTTGGTTTCAGTAGGGGCGCTGATTTTCGGACCGTTTCTTGGGCGCAGATCGGGGAGCCCCGTCTCGGCCGACGTTCGCCGAGGCCAGAATAGCCCCTCGCTCCTTATGTGACGCTCCTGTATGGCAGCTGGAGGACAGTACGTGAATCTGGCTAGGATCAAAACATCCACCCCCCCGCATGCGTCGCCGCTGCCGTCATCACCGTTGTCGCCGCCGCTTCCGTCGTCATGACCTTGGTCGTGGTCGTCATCGTAGTCATCGCCGTCGTCGTCATCGTCGTCGTCTGGATCTCCGCCGTCGCGTCGCTGCCGTCGCCGCTAGCATCCTCGCTGCCGTTGTCGACGCCGCCTTTGTAACCGGCGTTGACGTCGTCATAGTCGTCGCACCAGGCGTGCCGCAGCCACGCGGGCCCCTCCCCGCAGGCCGGCGCCGCCAGCCCACCGCGGTGGGCGCTCGGGCCGCCCAGCTCCGCAGGCAGTGGTTTTGGCTTGTTTGCTCCCCGCCCGCCTCCACGGGGAGGGGAGGGAGGAGGTCTCGGAGGGGGAGGACCAGACGGCCACACGAAGAGACGAGGTCTAGAGGGAGGGAGGGAGGGAGGGAGGGGCCTGAAGGCGCGCAGCAGCGACCTCCGGAAAGCTTGGCAGCACGTCCACACGGAGTGCGGCCACCACGCCGTGCGCCAGGTCCATGTCCCAGCTTGGGACCGTTGGACGTGGCGCCGCGCAAGGTGCGACACGCGCGGGACCGCTGCGGCGCGGCTGGCCCTTTCGTTTCTCCACCTGCGACCAGAGCCTGGCGCCCGAGCGCGAGGAAACCACCCTCGAACTCGAGGTCCAGTGGCCCGGGCAGCCGATGGGGTTTTTCGACGTCACCGTCGGGTATGGCGCACCCTGTGGCGTCGACACCCTGCGCGCCGCGGCCGGCCGCGACGGGGCTGTCAATACCGCGACCGAGGCTGAAAAACATTGGCGCAACCTGCGGGCACAGGCGCACTGCGCAAGAGACCGCTGGCCGCCACGGACGGACGCCTTGCGGCATCTGCGCATACTGCACCGTGCTCACGGCGGCGTTGCGCGCCGCCGAGGCGGCCTAGCTGGGTTGGGGCGCTGGGCGGGCTTCGGTCGTGCACATATTCTACGCGGAGGTATACGTTTTCTTCGAGGCGCACACCCCTGTCAATGGGGATGCGTGCGCGTGCGTGCGAGGCACCACCTTGTATGTCAGGTTCCCATAGGGAGGTTAGGGTTGAGGCAGGAGGAGCAGGAGGAGCAGGAGAAACGGAAGAGGAACAACAGCAACAGGAAGCAGGGATGGAGGGGGGTGGGGAGGTGGGTGGAGGGATAGAGGGAGGGATACAAACATGGCAACGAAGGAGCGACGAGAAGGGAGAAAGAAGGGCCAGGAAAAGGAAAGCAGGAAACAAAAAGACGGGGAGGAGGACGAGGAGAAGGAGGAGGAGGAAGAGGAGGAGGAGGAAGAGAGGAGGAGGAGGAGGAAGAGGAGAAGGAAGAGGAGGAGGAGAGGAGGAGAGAGGAGGAGGAGAGGAGGAGGGGGAGGAAGAGGACAACGACGGCGATCACGATGACCACAACGCCCTCGGCTCGCGCAAGGCTGCGCGCGGGCCGTGCCGCCGCCCCCCGCGTCCTGGGCGCAGCGCCGCCCGACGGGCCCCGCCGAGCCGGCAGCGGCTTGGGCACGCCCGCCCGCGTGCCCCCCCCGCGCGCGCACTCGCCGCGGCCGCTGTCACGCGGCTCTCGCGCGGCTCGCGCGACAGCGGCGGCGGGGGCGGCGACGGCGGCGGCGGCCGCGGCGGCAGCGGCGGCGGCGGCGGAGGCGCCGGCGGACTTAGCAGATGGGGGAAGCGATTGAGGGGCGGGCGCCGCGGGCATTTGCCCAGGTCGTCAAAGACATGGTCGGTCGGAGCCCCTGAGAAAAAATGCAGCGCCCCCCTTATATTATCCGCCCCCGCTGCTGCAGCTTCCGAGGCGGCGGAGACAGCGTCGGCGTCGGCGTCTTCGTTTCGAAAGTCTTCGGGCGTCCCTGGGGGGGTCCTCGGTCGCCGCTGCTGGGGCGCGGTTCGTGAGGCCCCAACTGGCCTGGCAGAGCTCTAGGGTAGCCGCACGGGAGGCCACGGGGCATTTCCGGACTGGCCCCGCCCGGAAGGGGCCAGCGGCATAGGGCGTGGTGTTTCAGATAAGCGGAGTGGAATGCGGGAGGTTCGAGCCGGACCACATGGCTTCTGAAATCGCAGGCAGTTGCCCGTGTCTCAGGCTGTCAGGCTTCGACTCCCTCATGGATTTGGGGGCACGCGATTAAAATCAAATGGGAGCGACACGATGAAAGACAAGTTTCGCGGGGGGGCGGGTAGGACACGAATAGACCGTGCGCTCGCGACGACGCTCGAGAGCGCTCGGGGCTGCGCGCCGCCGTTCGAGGGCGCCTGGCGCGCGCGCGCGCCGCCGCTCGAGGGCGCCTGGCGCGCGCGCGCCGCCCCTCAGGAGGAAAAGGAGGGGGGGAGGAGAGGCAACCGACGAGGAGGAAAAGGGGGATAACGGAGATGAGGAGGAGGAGGAGGAGGAGGAGGAGGAGGAGGAGGAGGAGGAGGAGGAGGACGACGACAGAGGGCTCTTGGATGTGTGTTGTGATCTCGTGGGGCCGTTTGGGCCCCCCTTAGGCCTCTTTCGGGTCTTTCGGGGGACTCTTGGCCTTTTGGGGGTCTCTTGGGCGCCTTTTGGGCGCCTCTGGGGTTCTCTCGTGGTCCTTGTGTTGGGTCCCTCTTTGGGCCGTGCTGGGGCCCTCTTGGGTTATCTCGGGTCCCTCTTTGGCTGTCGTGGGGCTCTCGTGGGCCGTCTTGGGATTCTCTTGGAGGCCTCTTGGACTGTCTTACGGCGGTCTTAGAGGCCTGCTGGGCCGTCTGGGAGCGTCGGACAGGCGAAAAAATGAAAACGCCTGGATTTTGCCAGTCGGGACATTATTGTAAGGCCTCTTGGAGGTCTCTTGGGGCGTCTTGGCGGCCTCTTGGGCCGTCTGGGTGGCATCGTGGGTTCTCCTGAGGCCTCTTCGACGTGTTGGAGCCTTCCTTGAGCCGTCCGTCTTGGAACGCAGAATGGGCTTGCTGGAGACGTGGGAGGGTGGATTTGAAAGCTCCGGAGGCCCCGGGGGTGCGTTGGTGAGTTCGTGTCCCCTCCCTGGGCCTCCCCCGGCAGGACCCCCCCTCCCCGGGTCCCCCCTCTAATCGGATTTTCGACTCCGGGGGAGGGGGGAAGAGGGAGACAGCCAATCATCTCGCGCGCCCTTTCACCCTGGCAAGTGGAGGTCGGCGGACTCCGAGCCCTATTCTTAGCTATCCCTGGTAAATCATATTTCTTCCTGGCTATTCCTACCTATTCATAACTAATCCTGGCTACTCCTACCTATTCCTTGTTATTCCTATCCCTTCCTGTCTATTCCTCGCTACTCCTGCTTCTTCCTAGCTATTCCTACCAACTCCGAGCTATTCCTAAGTATTCCCACCTATTCCTACCCATTCCTAACTATCCCTACTTATTGTTTCCCTGCCCAGCCCTAGCTATTCCTACCCATTCCCAGCCGCCCGCCGCCCCAACCTCATAGAACCCCCCCGCCGCGCCAGGGGGTACCGTGAGGCTGGCCCCCGCCGCCGCCCCAACCTCACGGTACCCCTGCGCGCCGGGAATTACCGTGAGGCACTTCACGGCACCCCCCGCCGCGCCAGGGGGCACCGTGAGGGCCCCAACCTCACGGCACCCTGCCGCTGCGCCGGGGGGTACCGTGAGGCTGGCCCCCGCAGCCGCCCCAATTTCACGGTAACCCCCGCGCCGCGCCAGGGGGCACCGTGAGCTTGCCCCCGCCGCTGCCCCAACCTCGCGGTACCGTTGCGCGGCGGGGGGTACCGTGAGGCTGGCCCCCGCCGCCGTGCCCCAACCTCATGGCCCCCCCCCCGCGCGGCGGGGGAACCGTGAGGCTGGCCCCCGCCGCCGCCCCAACCTCACGTCGGCGGGGGTACCGTGAGGCTGCCCCCGCCTCCGCCCCAACCTCACGGTACCCTCCGCGCGGCGGGGGGAACCGTGAGGCTGGCCCCCAGTACCCCCCGCGCGGCGGGAGTACCGAGAAGTTGCCCCCGCCTTTGTATAGGCTCACAGTATACCCCCGCGCGGCGGGCGTTCCGTGAGGCTGCACCCGCCGCCGCCCAAACTTCACGGTGCCCCCCGCGCGACGGGGGGCACCGTGAGGCTGGCCCCAGCCGCCGCCCCAACCTCACGGTACCCCCGCGCGGCGGGGGTACCGTGAGGCTGGCCCCTGCCGCCGCCAAGGAAGTTTCACGACAATCGGTTTGTGTTTCCATGGGTTCGGTTCTTACACTTAGCGCGTTGCGTCCAACATCCGCACCAATTCATTCAGCAACAGTGACCTAGGCAGGAGTGAGTTCCACTTATCATTGGTAAAGTATGATACATTGGTGGGCGTTCGCCCCGCTGTCCTGATGATCTAGGTGGGTAGTCAGCTCGCCTCTCCATCATTATTGTGGTGGGCTGTCAGCACGCCCCATGAGTGATCAACATGAACGCGATGTAGGTTTCCAAACTGGTTTTTATTGTTGTCGCTTCGCGAATTCACGCCAGCCCTTTTGAACCATACCCGCTGGCACCCAAAAGTAATTCGGGATTTGTGTTGTGTGATACCTTTGTGTGTTTATGCATTGTACACACTACTGGCAATTGCTGATGGCTTTTTTGTTCATGGATAGCACTTACAAGTTATGCGGGCTTCGTTGTTGTTGTATGGCTACGACTTACAAGTGGTACCGAATATGTGATTATGGGATGGATAATTATGGTGGTTTGTGGTTTGCTTTTGTATATTTGCTCACAAGCTCTTATCTCATACTTATAAGCTCCAGGAAACACAATGAGGAGACAGCCGGGGGCCCAGCTGTACCAAAGAGAAGGGGGGCCAGTTGTACCCAACAGCAGGGGGCCCAGTCGTGCCAAACAGCCGCGGGCCCAGTTGTGCCAAACACGGGGGCCTAGTTGTACCAAACAGCCGGGGGGCCCAGTTGTGCCAAACAGCTCTGTGGCTATCCTGCAGATGCGGGAGGTGCTCTTGACCGCATACATTATTTACAAGTGATTCTTAGCATGCTGGTAACGGTGGTGATGATGATGCTGACGCTGGCGTTGCTGACGATCATGATGCTGGCGAGCATGATGCTGACGCTGGCGTTCCTGGCGGGCGCGCGGTGCCCACTTCGTGATGACGACGTTGGCCATTATCAGGCTGATGCTGTTCTGATTACGCTGCAGACTGCGATGATGCTAGCGAGCAGGATGCCCACTTAGCGATGACGATGATGACGATGGTCAGGCTGGTACCTTTCTGGTGGCCACCTGGTCTCCAGTTCACCGTGGTGCTCAAGGGTGCACCAGGGACCTGCTTTTACTAGCGCGGCCGTCAGCGCGCAGAGTATGGCGCCTCATGAAGAGCGGCGGCGGCGTCAGCACCTTCTTCTTGTCGTTCTGCCGTTGCTGCAGCTTCTGGCGCTTGATGAACTCTGGTACCAAGGCCTCCTTGATATCTTCGATGTCTTTGTGCAGCTCTGCGATGCGCCCCTCGGCCGCGTCCATGCGCTCTTTGGCGCGCGTCGCTTCCTGCGTGGGCCAGGCCATGCCGCCCGCTGCGCCAGCTGCCGATTCGCTTTTGCGCCCGTGCAACTCGCGCTTCGCGCCAGAAGCCTTGCGCAACTCTTCGATGTCACGCCAAGCCTCGGCAACCCTGCCTAGTTCAGCTTCGCCGGCTGCTTCTTCACTTTCTGGTTTCGCGTCGTTCGACTGCGACGCCGGGCGAGGGGCAAGGTGCACGTTGTCATTGTTGGTGGCGGCTTCAAATGGGAAGGGCAACCAGCCGCGGGTCGGCGGCGCGGCAGCTGCGACGTTCTTGTGGCGCACGAGCGCCCAATCGTATTTGTCGGACTTGACAGCCCACCAGCCGGCGCCAATGGGGCCGTCGCGATCGCCCCAGAAGATGACCTGGCACATGCCATCCTCGCGCCACCACATCGGCCTGCCGCGGCGCCGCTTGCCAGTCCAAGCGCAGGTTCCGGAGGCCCCCGTGACGCCGCTGATCGAAAACTCTTTGCGTTGGCCCATTTCCTCCTCCATTGCTGCGCTGCGCAGCCGCTCGGGCGCCCGATCGCCCGCCGCCCCTTCGAGCCCACTTGGCGAGCAGCCCCCTGGCGAACACCCTTTGCGCCGTGGGCACCTTGCCCTCGCGGGGCCATCTTGGGCACGTGAGAAACCCTGTTTCAAGAGGGCTCCAAGAAGGCCCCAAATGGGGTCCAAGATGACTGCGCACGTGATCATGCCATCATATTTGGGCTTTGTTTTTTGGCTAGTCTGTTCATATGTTGTTATGCTGGCCAATCTTGGGCCTCATCCTTGAGCTCATTGGGTCTGCCCTGGGCCCCCCCCCCCCCCCGGGCCAGCGAAAGGTCTCGCGCGTCCCTGGCGAGATTGAATCTGAATGCCCAAACGGGCCAAGAGGGCCACAAGCTGTCATTGAGGGCCCACCCGCGAGACTTGACCTAAATCATATCCAGGCTTCAACTTCTACAAGCCAGTCAAGAGAAGGACGCCCCAGAGAGGCTGACGAGGGGCCGGGGGGCACTTAAGCAGCGACCCGCCGGCGACGAAAGCCCACGGAGGGACGTTGAGGGACCATTCGGCCGCTTCGCTCTCCTTGCAACTTAGGGCTGGGTGAGCTGAATGCCCAACTCGGCGATCGTGATGATGATTTGATTTCAGACGATGGGGAGAGCTGAGTGCCCACCTAGATGATATCAATATGGCGATGACGATCACGATTCAAACATTGGGCAAGCAGGGGCGGGGGGGAATGAGAGTTCTTGCGAGCTGTTTTACAGCATTTGAGGAACTTGCAAACCGGGCCCCGCGGGCGGGATAACCTCGTGGAGATTTCAAGGCAGGGCGACGATTGCGACGAGGACGGCGGGGGGGGGGGCGGGGGGGGGCAGGGGGAAGGATGGAGGAGGCGCGTTGCCTTTGCGCTAACGGGCGAGCTGAGCCCGCCCATCAGACATATCTCCCTAGGGCGAGCTCAGCCCACCTGTCCATAATCAAGAGTTAGCGCGAGTAACCACTCTCGCTCCATCAAATCTGAGCCGCCCTGCCCGCGCATCTCACTGGGTGAGCTGCAGAGCCGTGCCGGGCAAGATGTCGACATCGTTGGCCGTCCAGTACGCCTGCGGGCGAGCGGGCTGCAAGCCCTTCCTCTTGCGCCGCTGCATGAACCAGCGCATGCACGCGTTCTTCGCGCTCCACGCTGTCTGCGGCAAGGTCCCGCCCGCGTTGCCTTGAGTGCGGGCCTTGCCGTTCTCCTCCTCCTTGACAGCGACGTCTGCCAAGCGATCGCAGACTGTCTGCGAGGCGCTGAGCTCGACGGCGGCGCGGCCCTCGCCCGTCGGACTCTCAGCGAGGCTGCGGTAGCACACTCTCGTCTCATCTGCACTTTCTGTCAGCCGCTGCTCATTCACCAGCGCCCCGACACGACGCGCCCGAGCGTCGAAGACGACATGGCTGTCGCAATCGGCCACTTCGAACTTGATGTACTTCTCGCGCTTGTCGTTCGGCATCTCATTCGTCCACTTCCCTTTTTGAGAAACCGGCCATCATGGGGCCTTGCGTCACCTTTGCTGCGTCTGTACCCTTGTTGACGATGTATATCTCGTTGTCCGCGCACGCTCGCAGATAGAGCTTACTCGACTTTCCATTGATGGAAGTGAGTGGCACGTCGCGTGTGATCTGAGTTTAATGTTCGATTCGTCGATGGACACATCAGGCTCTGTTGTCCGTTGGACCTTCGCTGGGCGCTCCTCTGCATCGCCGCCTGTCTTACCAGGCGAAGCTGCCTGGTCACCCAAGACTTCCGCGCCCCCCTTGTCCTTGCCGTCCTTGCCCTTGACAACGTCGAACCCAGTCTCAAGTTCAATCATCTCCACCATTTCTGTAAATTGATCGATCAGTGCAAAGACCTCGTGCCCGCTGCACTTCTTCAGATCGGCTTCGGGAATCGCTGGGCGGTCGCCGATCCAGCGCACGGCAATGAGCTGCGGCTTGGCAATCTCGGGCGACGGGCCATCGGACGTTACCTCCGCTGGCGGAATATTGAAATGAGGTGCCGTGAGGCCGCCTGCTAAGATGCGTCGCTTGGTGTAGTGAATTGCCTCCGCCCGGCAAAACTCGAGGGAGATCTCGTCTGCGCACATGCCAGCGCATGCCGCTTGCTGCCCGAAAGGGTGGCTGAACGTGATGAACGCCTTCAGCATGTCAGCGGTGTGCAAGGACAAGTCAATCACCATCGTCGCTCCCCGCTGAGCACCGGGGAGACCTGAAAGCATGGCGTTGGGCGCGCGGAGGTAAGCTGGCATGCCAGGTGGTGATGTTTCTCTGCGCGGTTGGCGTGCCCGCCCGTCTCGATTGTCGCAGGGATAGCCTCCATCGCGACATCTTCCACCGTGACCATGTCTTTGGTCCCCGGTGCGGAGCTGCGCGTCGCGTGCAACGACAGGATCTTTGAATGCTGGAATTCCTGTCCACGCTTTCACGCGGTTGGCGTCGTCGTCAGCAAGCGCCAAGGTCGCCTTGATCATGAGCGGTCGCTCTGAGCGCCCGTCTGGGGATTCGGCAAAATGCAAGCATACGGATCGGTCAATGAAGAGGCCGTGCTGGCCGATGCTTGCTAGCGCTCCTGCTTTCGCCTTGCACAAGAAACCCTTCATGCAAGTGAATGTTGGAAGCGGCGCCATCCCGATTGCCGGGCCGTCGGGGCGAACGAACTCACCCAGCAGAAAGTGCTGTGCTTTGGCCGTCTTCGCATTGAATAGCGACGTCGCTGTCCACTTGATGTGCGCAAACGTGTTGAGTCAGTCGTTCGACGCGAGGGCGTTCCTGGCTAATTGCTCCTTCGCTGGCCCGACGGCCTTGGTCACAGTTTCGTTTTCTGCAGACGTGATAATAGTGATCTTACAATTCACGTGAGAGTGATTAAACAACGACTGCGCGGCAGACTCGGCCTCCTGGGCTCGCCAGATACGGTGCTGCATTGTCTTGTAGTACATGGCCGTTTCGCGATCGCGGGCTCCTCCGAGGTAGGCGCTGGCCGCGCTGACACCACGGCGGACGCGGTTCTGGATCGGCTCAAACTCCTGCGTCTCAAGCTCCGTCGATTCCACCTTCAGCGCGACAGGCTGTGGCAGACCTCCTCCGCCAGTTGCGCCAGCCGTTAGCGACCCTATCAGCTCCTTCAGCTTGTGGGTATCTGCGATTGCGAAGTTGGAATCCTCCTGCGCGATTGCAGTCTCAAGTGATAAGGAATCTTGGGGTCACTCTCTGTCCAGGGCAGCAGGAACCCGCCCGAGAGCTCGTCCCTTGGAATTTGCGGGTGCTGGGCGACGGCGTCAATAAGGATAGCATGCGCGGCCGCTGACAGCTCGCTGAGCTTCCCAGGGCTGGCCTTGGACATTTTTTTGGAGCGCGACCCCTCGGCCACCGCTTCGCGCCCAGCGATGGCGGCGATCATCGCAACCCTGAAGTAGTCGCGCGTGACGGTGAGGAGCCGAGACCACTTTACTGACGCAATGCGTGGCTTGTACCCTGCGAGTATCTTCTTGGGCGAGAGCGCATCGTCGTGGAATGCAGCGTTCTCGCTGTGTTCCGACGCGTGGGCCAACGGGAGAGCGCGGCCTTCTTTCTAGACATGTTTCAGGACGTTGAGACAGCGCATCTTCTTGGCTCCAGTCACCCGGGCGCCCACCGGGCACCCCTGGTGTCATTTGGTCAAGACTTCGTCTTCAGACCAGGCTGTGGCCGCAGACGCCTTCTCGAGCTTCTGTATCCAGCTGAGCACTTCATGAGTTTTGCGGATGCTTCCGCGGTGGGCTAAGAGCGCGCTCTCGAAGGCAGCCGCCGTAATGTCTGGAGCCACTTCATGACAGCGAACACGGGCTGCCCTCAAACTCACCAATAACTGGTGGCCTCCAGCTTCCAACAGCTTTTCAATTTCACCGAACTTCTTGTACATGACGATGCACATGGCAATGGCGGTGCATGATCGGGCGCGGTCCTTGACGCGCGGTAGCCACCAGTGAGCGTTGTCTTTAGTCTTTGGATTTGGCCACGGAAATATGGGGCCGCTGATCGTCGCAAACCTGCCGTTCATGATGCTGTCTACCAGCGACAAGGATGTATGAAGCCGCGGCATGCCTTTAGGTAGTTGCTTCTTCGGAAAACCTAAGTCCGTGATTCTGCCGATGATATCCGTCTCTGCTGCGGCGCTGTAGAACAACTCCGTTGTCCCGTAGCTGAGGGTAGGATCTGTTCCGAAGAACGTGTCCAATTGCTGAGCCATGGCGGTGGCCGTGCTCTCGCCGGGACACTCTTGCATGATGTATTGTGCTGGGCCTCCAGTTGCTTTCAAGGGCTCCGGGAAGTCTTCGAAGGACAACTGCGCCCTCTCCTGCTTCACCTGCTGCGGGCTGCTCGGCGGTTCCTCCTTTGGAGCCATGTAAGCGCGCATGCGCTGGCAGCCGAGCGCTGCAGGACGTGGAGAAGATCCGAGCTTGATCTGGCCAGTTCATTTGATTTCGCCGGATCTCGGTTGCACGATTCGCGCAACCAAGATCTGGCGAGCTCGTTTGGATTCGCTGGACCTCCGGGCTCAAACGACGTTTCGCTGGATCTCGGTTCTGACAGCAGATGTGGTTTGGAGGCCCGAATTCTGGCGATTTGGGATTTACATAAGGAGATCTGGCCGGTTCGTTTGAATTCGCCGGATCTCAGATGCAAGGATCGTGCAACCGTGTTCTGGCCAAATGGGATGCGGCCGGGCGGAGTTGGGAAGGCGGAGGAGCGGGGGGGGGCGGGGGAGGCGGAGGAGAAGGATGCGAATGAGACGGATTAGCCATGTGATTTGTTTGCGCGCTAATACGGCGAGCTATGCCCACCTGGGTTTTGACCAGCAATGATTCGGCTGAACAGATTAGACGATCTGAAGGCACCTGTGCAATAAGGTTCTGAGGCTACAGACAAAGCACGCTGTGTTCAAGACACACGCCATATGCAGCTGCATCCAGAGCGATTTGGATCATGGATGGGATCCACAGGATGAGCTTCAAATCTGCTGACTGAAACTCAGACTCGACGCGGCAACAACATGGCATGGCCGCTGCGGGGCGGCGAGGTCCCGCTCGGGTCCGCGCAGTGCCTCACTCCGCTGAACCCACCAGCAGCCTTCGAAAGTGGCGAGCCCACCAGCAGCCCTGGAAAGTGGCGTCAGTTTCGCAGATCGCAGCCCCCCAGGGACGGCGAGGTCAACCTCAGGTCTGGGCGGTGCCTCATTCCGCTGGACCCGCCAGCAGCCCTCGAAAGTGGCGACAGCTTCGCAGATCGCAGCCCCCCAGGGACGGCGAGGTCTACCTCGGGCCTGCGCGGTGCCCGACTCCGCTGGACCCACCAGCAGCCCTCGAAAGTGGCGACACAGCTTCGCAGATCGCAGCCACCCAGGGACGGCAGGGTCTGCATCACGTCTGCGCGGTGCCTCATTCCGTTGGACCCACCAGCGGCATTTGAAAGTGGCGACAGTTTCTCAGATTGCAGCCCCCTGGGGACGGCGAGGTCTACCTCAGGTATGCGGGCCCACCAGCAGCCCTCGAAAGTGGTGACGTGATAATTCCGCAAATCGCAACCCCCCAGGGACGGCGAGGTCAACCTCAGGTCTGCGCGGTGCCTCACTCCGCTGGACCCACCAGCAGCCCTCGAAAGTGGCGACAGTTTGGCAGATCGCAGCCCCCCCCCTCCGTCACGGACGGCGAGGTCTACCTAAGGTTTGCGCGGTGCCTCACTCCGTTGGACCCACCAGCAGCCCTCGACAGTGGCGACAGTTTCGCAGATCGCAGTCCCCCAGGGACGGCGAGATCTACCTCAGGTTTGCGCGGTGCCTCACACCGCTGGAGCCACCGCTGGAGCCTCACTCCGCGGTGCACAGTTTCGCAGATTACAGCCCCCCCCAGGGACGGCCCGGCGTCGCCACTGTTAGCCGCGGTTGCGCGCATGCGCGTTTGACCGAGGCACCGCGCGCGGACGCACAGCTAACGGAGGCGCCCTCGAGCATCAGCGGGCCGCCGCGTGGAGGCGGACTGTGGAGGTGGCGCCTCCGCGCCCCCCCCGGCGCTCCGATCCCAGCGACCGCTAATTTTCGTGGAACTCATCTCGGGGCCCCAGCTGCCGGCAGGGCTGGGACAGCAGCCAGGGCCAGGGCACCCAGAGACGCGATGGTCCAGGACAGTGGCGCTACGATGACAGAGCAGGGAGATAGCATAGTTTGGGGGCAGTGTCCCAAGCTGCCCCTGCACGATTCGGGGCAGCGCCCCGGGCGCGCTGGTGTGCCGAGGCATTCAGCAGGCCGGTGAACGATTGGCGGCGGGCGCCAGCGCGTCAATCTTAATCTCAACAAGGGTGGGACATGCCGCGGGGCCTTGTTTAGTCCTTTAGAGCGGTGGCGGGAGTATTCTCTTCCCTTCCACTGGCGCTGTAAAGCTGTCTTTGGAGTTTGCGCCGTGGAAGGCCCAAAGTGGCCCCTGGGAGGAGGTGAAGTCTGTCTTTCGCCCTCGGGAGCTGCCGAAGCTCTTTTGCGCGTCCCGCCTCCTTTGCTCGGGACGTTAGCCAAAGTGCTGACGCCCGCCCGTGCGCGGCAGTGCCGCGCAGGGCGGCCGTGGGGGGAGTCATTGCTAACGCTCCCCTCGCTAGTTTAAGCTGCCCTGCCTCTTCCCTCCACTCGGCAGGGCTAGATGAGCGGAACTGCTCCGCTGATGTTACTGCTATGACAAAAAGGGCGCGCGCGGCCTGCCCCTTGCCTCTCGGCCGGCTGGCTGGTTTGCGTATGCGCAGTTAGATGCATCGTTCAACGGAGCCGAAGCCATGGCTACAAGTACATCGTCAATCCGTCGGGGCCTCACGGCTCCCCTTAAGCAATATGTGTACGAATATTGTGAACAACAGCAGCGCGAGATGATTAACCTGGCGAAGCCTTTTGCCTGAGTTTGTGATGAACATGCAAAACGCTCGTCGGTCCTGCAGCCAGTTGGGGCCCGTCGCCGCCGCCACCGGGCAGCCGCCTTGGGCCCGTCGTCGTCGCCGTCGCCGCCGCGTCGCCCCCGCCCCCCACTCCCGACCACGCTGTCGCCTTGACGGCCCCAAGCGGCTCCCACAGGCCGAGACCGAGGATCCGCGCGGAGGTCGAACAGAGAGTCAGGGCCCTGGGGCCTCCCAAGATGAGCAGGCGGAGGGCAGAGGCAGAGGCAGGGATGGGAGGAGGAGGAGGAGGAGGAGGAGGAGGAGGAGGAGGAGGAGGAGGAGGAGGAGGAGGAGGAGGAGGAGGAGGAGGAGGAAGAACAGGCGGAAAAGGAGGAGGAGGAGTGAGGAACGCGGGGCGCTGCCAGGATGGTTGGGGAAACGTACCAGGATGAGTGGGAAAAAGTTTGGGCCCTCGGGGTCGCCGCGCCCGCCCGCCGCGCAGGCCACCTGGCCGTCGCCGCCGCAGTCGCCGCCAGTGCTGCGGCCGCCCGCGCAGCCGCACGGGGCCACGGCCGTGGCGGGGCGGGCGTTGGCGGCGGGAGCCTCGGGCCTTGGCCGGCGCGGGCCCCACCCGCTGGGGTGCGACGATCACAAGCATGTCCTGGATCAGGGGCAACGATAGGGTGGATAGGCATAGGGGGGGCGCATCGACCCCCAATCGCTCTTTGATCGCCGATAGGGATCCGATAGCACATCCTCGCCCAGGAACGCGCGGATTCTTTATCGGGGGCCTATCGCAGATTTATCGGCGGTGCATCCCCGATTCCAGATCGATGTTTCCCCCCTATGCCTATCCCCCCCATTGTTGCCCCTCACCAGACTCGGCCCGAGCGTCGAGTCATCCCAGCCCGCCCGTCGCGCGAAGTTGCAGCCGTTCCCTCGGCCCGAGCGTCGAGTCATCCCAGACCCCGCCCGTCGCCCGAAGTCGCAGCCGGTCTCTTGGCTCGAACGTCGAGTCATCCCAGACCCCACTCGTCGTGCGAAATCGCCGCAGGTCCTGGACTTCTGGTGTTCTTTTTTGGAGCCAGTTTGTCGACGGCGGCCTTCTACTTTCCAGCAGGCACATTTCGAACGCAGTGCACCGCCAGCTGAACACATACCACGACAATATTGTATGGGACTCGCCCGTTTCTGGAGTCACAAACTACCGATCCACGCCTCCATGGGCTCGGCTACCCGTCAGGCCATAACGGGGCGAAGTGTGCTCTCGGGAACTCTAGGCCTCCCAAAGGGGGTCCGAGCAGAGCTCCAGTCTGGATGGGTATGGCGTATGGTGGGCGTTCGGCCCTCAAAGGGTTTGAGAAGGAACCGCTTTCTTTCAAACTCCGTACCGCTCCTCCGACCTATCCTTCTTATCCACTCCCCGTCCTCCCATCCTTCCTTTATCGTTTCCCCATCCTCATTCCTCCTCGTTCTTTTCCTTTTTCCAATCCATCCTCAAATTCGGGGCTGAGCGCCCCCGCAAAAACAAAATTTACGCGACCGAGGAACCGCACATACTCATGAAGACTCATGACATGTCTGGCGTGATGATAACTGAGATGAGACATGCGAAAATCATGCTGGTGGCCGTTGCCCCGCCGATACCGTTGGTGACGCCTGTCAAGCTTTGGGAGCCTGACGCGCTGTGCGAACAGAGACGAGGACAACGCCGAAGAAAATAAGTTGTTCGGCATCGCACAGGAAACGGTTTACATGCCGCCGCTTCGACAGAAAGTCTCCGGGGGCAAGCGCTGCATACGCGGGCCGCCCAAACAATGCGGCCCGGGGTTCTTCACGCGAGGCGCAGCCTGTCGACAGAAAGTCTCGAGTCTGCACACGCGCGAAGTTGCGGGAAGGAGTGTCGTCTCTTCTCGATTGTCGGTATTTTTAAACAGCAACTCGCTTGGCTGCGAAGTCCCTGTGCCATCCGATCGCTTTGGTATCTACTTGGGACAACAAGCTCTCAAGCTGGATTGATTGTCGCAGGTCCTGAGACCACGGCCCCTGCGACCGACGCTGGTCCGTCTCCGCGGGCTCAGGGGGCAATAGAATGCGAGGCGTGCCAGCGGACCGAACAGGGGTCGCCAACAGAACTGCTGGAGACCGTTGCGCGGTGATGGCGAGCGGTGGCGGGGCATTCGAGGGAGTGGCTTGCTTGGCCATGGCAGTGCCCTCGCTTTTGCCGCCCCCAACTCGCCGAACTTCCGCCGGCGGCGAGCCGTCGTCTTCCCCCATGTCTCCAGGCAGGTCAAGCAGCCTCATTGGGAAGCCCGCCCGAAGAAGGGTTCAGCAGGTATGTCACCAGGCACTGCCTCCTGCCATCGTCGTTCCCTCCTCAGTGCGCCAGCTCGTTGTACTTGACGTGCAAGGTCTCGGGCCACCAATTTGTCAGCTGGCGGCGGTACGCATGAAATGCGCGGTGCGCCGTCGCTTCAGCGCAGCAGCGCAGGCCTGTCCAGCTTACTTCGCCGCCCATCTGAATCATGCCGTTCTTCAGCGTCGATCACGGAGGCGGCAGCTCGCCCATGGCAATTGTCGGCGGCATTATTGACGCGCCTTCGTAACAACCAATTGCGGCCATCGATTGGGCACCCTGGCGCGCCTGCGAGAAAACCCTGGCGCCCCGAGCCGGTTTGAGCCAAAGTGTCTACAGATCTTGATGCGACGCAAGCCCTTGCTTGTGCAACTGATGGAATGCAACCGCGAGACCTGCCTCTTGCGCACCCTCCGCGGCGTGGAGAATATGCCACGCCTGCCACGCCCCGCGACCCTGGGACGGATAGAGGTGAGGAACCGCTCCCTGCGCACCTCCCTTGATGTGGAGAAAGTGCCACGCCTGCCGCACCCCGCGACC
Organism: Prorocentrum cordatum; assembly: GCA_963575745.1. Taxonomy (NCBI): domain Eukaryota; class Dinophyceae; order Prorocentrales; family Prorocentraceae; genus Prorocentrum; species Prorocentrum cordatum. The sequence goes on along the minus strand of CAUYUJ010008269.1, from coordinate 399,971 downwards.
CTGGGACGGATGGAGACCACGGAGAGGGACCACCCCCTACGCACCCTGTGTGGTGTGGAGAATATGCCACGCCTGCCACGCCCCACGCCCCTGGGACGGATAGAGACCCCGCTCAGGGACCACGCCCTGTACACTCCTTGTGGTGTGGAGAAAGTTCCGCGCCTGCCACGCCCACGCACCCCCCGTGGTGTGGAGAATATGCCGCGCCTGCCACGCCCCGCGGCCCTGGGACGGATAGAGACCGCGCTCAGGGGCCACGCCCTGCAAAAATTCTTGTGGCGTGGAGAGAAAGTGCCACGCCTGCCGCGCCGCGCGACCCTGGGACGGATAGAGACATCGTAGGAGGACCACCCCCTGCGCACCCCCTATGGTGGAAAAGTGCCACGCCAGCCACGCCCCGCGACCGTGGGAGCGATAGAGACCGCGGAGAGGAACCACCCCTGCGCACCCTTTGCGACGTGGTGAAAGTACCACGCCTGTCACTCCCCGCGACCCTGGGACGGATAGAGACCGCGCTCAGGAACCGCGCCCTGCGCAACCCCTGCGGCGTGGAGAAAGTGCTGGCCTGGCGCGCCCCGAGACCCCGGGGCGGGTAGAAACCGCGGTGAGGGGCCACCCCCTACGCACCCCCTACGGAGTCGAGAAAGTGCCACGCCTGCCACGTTGTGCGAGTCTTGCGCGTATGGGTTGCGTTGCGTGCGCGTCATGTGGATGTGCGTGTGATGCATGTGTGGGTATGGTGCGCGTGTCATATGACCTCTTAGGTCAGCGCGCGCGTTTCTTCTGTGCGCGTTTGATGTATATGCGGCTGCATGTGCACGTGTGTCTCAATGTGGGCGATGCATGATGCGTGCACGGCTGCACGTGGGCGTGCGTCTCCGTGCCGAGCGCCACGGTGGAGCAATGTCCGCACCGGAAAGTGCCATCAATGTGTATGACGCGTGCGCGGCTGCATGTGGACGCGCGTCTCAGGACCGATCGCCGCGGCGGAGCAATGTCCGCCACCGAAAGCGCCATCAGTGTCGCATCTGGTGAATGTGTAGCTGTGTTGTGTGAGTATGTTTGGTGCGCGTGTCCTTTGCGCGCGCGCGCGACTGCATGTTCGCGCGCGTCTGATTGCCCGACGCGTGCACGAGCGCAGGTGAAGAGGAGGAGGAGGAGGGGGAGGGGGAGGGCGAGGAGGAGGAGGAGGACTAGTGTAAATTCAAGGGTCATGAGCGATGTTGGGATATCGCCCCCGTCCAAGCTCCCTCTTCATAGGCCCCTACAACGGTTCAGTTCCATTGGGGGACCTGCTTCGTTGGAAGATAATTGTTTGAAGACTTTGAAGTATGCCAAAACATGGTTCTCAAGATTTACACGCCGCGGATCAACCTGACTGCCGCGCCCTGATGATTTGGAATATCGCCGGAATGCCGCGCTTGGGATTCCGACACCGCGAACCAACATAATTGTTGCACCCGCATAACCGTGAATCCTTCGAACACGTTGTTTCTGGCACGTTGATCATGGGATTCCGCGAAGCCCTGACACTGTTTTGCAGCGAAGTGCGCGGCGCAGAGGCGAACGCCACAACTCGAACAGGAACCGCCCGCAATCCGCGAAACTTTTGATCTTTTGTTAGAACGAGTGCGCGCGGCGCCACGGCGAGAGCCACATTTTGAAAACCACCCGCCCTCAATCCGCGAAGCTCTGACACATTCTGCAAACGAATGCGCGCGGCGCTAAGGCGAGAGCCACATTTTGAAAACGACCCGCCCTCAATCCGAGAAGCTCTTGCAAATGTGCACCACGAATGCGCTCGGCGCTAAGGCGAGCGCACCACGCTGAAGACCACCCGCCCTCAATCCGTCAAGCTCTAGCAAACGTTGCAAACGAATGCGCGCGGCGCTAAGGCGAGGGCCACATTTTGAAACCGCCCACCCTCAATCCGCGAAGCTTGCAATTGCGCAGAGCGAATGCGCGCGGCGCTAAGGCGAGGGCCACATTTTGAAAACAACCCGCCCTCAATCCGTGAAATTGCTGCAACTGTTTAAAACGAATGCGCGTGGCGCTAAGGCGAGACCCACGCTTGCGAAACCACCCGCCCTCCATCTGTGACACTGTTATCATTTTTTGAAGCTTCAGAGTCATAGATGGCGTAGACACCCCATGCGAAGCACCCGGCCCGCCCTAAACATTGGCCTCGGGGTGCGACGCGGAGACGTTATGAGGAATGGAGGACGAGGGGGCGGAGGAGGAGAGCCAGTGCAAACCCAAGAATCATCAACGATGTTGGAATTAACCGAATTAAGCCCCCTTCCAAGCTCCCTTTTTCTAGGCCCCTGTAGCCTTACATTTCCATTGAGGGAACTACCTCGTTGGAAGACAACCGTTTGGAGACTTTGAAGCATGCCGGAACATTGTCCTCGGGATTTCCGAGCCAGATCAACGTGACTGCTGAGTCCTGGCGATCTGGAATCGCGCCAGAACGTCATTTTTGGGATTTCAGCGCTGCGACTTAACATAATTTGTGCACCCGCGTAGTCCTGAATAATGACGCGTTGATCATGGGGATCCGCGGAACTTCTTGCAATTTCTTGAAGCGAATGCGCGCGGCGCTAGGGCGAGAGCCACATTTTGAAATGGAAGGCCTCAATCCGAGAAGCTCTTGCAAATGTGCACAACGAATGCGCGCGGCGCTAAGGCGAGAGCCGCATTTTGAAAAGGAAGCGCCCTGAATCCGTGAAATGATTGCACATATTGCAGACGAGTTCGCGCGACGTTCAGGCTAGAGTTGCATTTTGAAAACCACCCGCCCTCAATTCGCTAAACTCTTGCGCAGTTTTTAGAAGCGAATGCGCGCGGCGCTAAGGCGAGAGCCACACTATGAAAACGACCCGCCCTCAATCCGCGAAGCTCTTGAGAATTTTGAAAACGAATGCGCGCGGCGCTAAGGCGAGAGCCACATTTTGAAAACCACCCGCTCTCAATATGTTTAACTGTTGCGAAGTTTTGAAATTCCACCTGCCCTCGACTTGTGAAACTATTGTGATTATTAAAACCTCAGAGTCATGAGCGGCGAGGACGTTTCAGGCGAAACGCCCGGTCCGCCCTCGAGGGCGGCCTTGTGGTGCGACGCGGAGACGTCATAAAGGAAAAAGAATGGAGGAGGATGGGGGGGCGAGGACGACGTGGGCGCGACGCGGGTGGGAACAGAACAGGAACCCCACGACCCACGCGGGCATAAACAAGGACAACGAAGATAATCAAAAGCACGCTGCCGAGGGGCCCCACGCGCTTTCATTAATATACGTTGACTCACTTAGCACGCGCAGCATCTTCGCACTGCGCGTGCCATGTACATGCTTTTCATATTGTCATCGTTCATGTTGGTGCACTTTGCGTAGAGCGCATCCCTCCCCCTCCTCGCGCCACTTCCGTGCTTGCCGCGCGCTGCGCCATGTCCCGCGCAGACGCCGCGCTCAGGGGCCACCCCTTGCGCGCCCCCGCTGGCGTCGAGACAGAGCCGCGCCTGCCGCGCCGTGCGCCGTGGCCCGCTTGGGCGCCGCGCTCAGGGACCACCCCCTGCTCGCCCACTCCGGCGTCGAGAAAAAGCAACGCTTGCCGCGCCCCGCGCCGCGGCCCGCATAGATACGCGCCGCGCTCAAGGGCCCCCCTGCGCGCCCCCTCTGGCGCCGAAAAAGAGCCACGCCTGCCGCGCCCTGCGCCGTGGCCCGCGTAGACGCCGCGCTCGGCGACCACCCCCTTGCGCGCCTCCTCCAGCATCGAGAAGAAGCCGCGCCTGCCGCGCCCTGCGCCATGACCCGCGTGGGCGCCGCGCTCAAGGACCACCCCCTGCGCCGCGCCTCTGGCGTCGAGAAAGAACCGCGCCTGCCGTGCCCTGCGCCATGGCCCTTGTGCGCCCCTTCTGGTGTCGAGAAAATAGAACGCTTACCGCGCTTGCCGCGCTCTGCGCCATGGCCCGCGTAGACGCAGCGCTCAGGGACCACCCCCTGCGCATCCCCTTTTACGTCGAGAAAACGCCTGCCGCGCCCTGCGCCATGGCCCGCACCGGCGCCGCGCTCAGGGACCACCCCTTTGCGCGCCCCCTCTGGCATCGAGAAAAAGCCACACCTGCCGTGCCTTGCGCCATGGCCCACAGAGACGCCGCGCATAGGGACCACCCCCTTGCGCATTTTCTTTAGCATCGAGGAAATGCCACGCCTGCACGCCACGGCCCGCGAAGACGCCGCGCTCAGGTGCATTCCGCGGCGCGCTCTCCTGCTGGCGCAAGGAAAAACCCGCGCCTGCCGTGCCCTGCGCCATGGCCCGCAAAGACGCCGCGCTCGGGAACCACTGCCTACGCGCCCCCTCTGGCAACGAGAACATGCGACGCCTGCCGCGCCCTCCGACATGGCCCGCACAGACGCCGCGCTCAGGGGCCACCCCTTTGCGCACCCCTCTGGCGCCGAGGAAGCGCTCAGGGGCCACGTTCTGCGCATCCCTCTTGCATCAAGAGAAGACAACGCCCGCCGCGCCCTGCGCCGTGGCCCGCGCGGACGCCGCGCTCAGGGACCACCCGCTTGCGCACCCCTCTGGCGCCGAGGAAGAACTCAGGGACCACGCTCTGCGCGTCCGCTCTGCGCGTCCCTATTGCATCGAGAAAGGGCACGTCTGCCGCGCCCTGCGCCATGGCCCGCATAGACGCCGCGCTCAGGGACCACCCCTTTGCGCGCCCCCTCTTGCGTCGAGATAATGCAACGCCCGCCGCGCCCTGCGCCGCGGCCCGCATAGACGCTGCGCTCAGGGACCGCCCCTCTGCGCGCCCCTCTGGCGTCGAGATGGCGCGACGCCTGCCGCGCCCTGCGAGATGGCCCGTATGGGCGCTGCGCTTGTGGACCGCCCCTTGCGCGCCATTTCTAGCGTCGAGATGTGCCGCGCCTGCTGCGCCCCGCGCCTTGGCCCGCGTCGTCGCCGCGTTCAGGGGCCACCCCCTGCGCGCCCCACTGGCATCGAGAACGAGCCGCGCCTGCCGCGCCCTGCGCGATGGCCCGCATAGTCGCCGCGCTCTGGGGCCACCGCATGCACGCCGCCCCTGGCGTAGAGAAAGAGCCACGCCTGCCGCGCCCCGCGCCGTGGCCCGCATAGGCGCCGCGCTCAGGGACCACCCCCTGGGCGCCCCCTCTGCCGACGAGAAAATGCGACGCCTGCCGCGCCCTGCGCCGCGGCCTGCTTGGACGCCGTGCTCAGGGGCCACCAGCTGTGCACCTGGCGTCGGGAAAGAGCCGCACCTGCCGTGCCCTGCGCCATGACCCGCATAAGCGACGCGCTCAGGGACCACCGCCGGCCCGCTGGCGACGAGAAAATGCGACCTTCGCCGCGCCCTGCGCCATGGCCCGCACAGACGCCGCGCTCGAGCAGGGGCCGCCCCCTGCGCGAGCCTCTCCCGGCGTCGAGAAAGAGCAGCGCCTGCCGCGCCCTCCGCCATGGCCCGCGTAGACGCCGCGCTCGGGGACCACCCCCTGCGCGCCCTGCGTTCGTCGTCGTCTGCCTGCGTCTCCCCCCCTCGCCCCCTTCCGCCGGACAGCGCAGCCTGCCCGGAACCAGCGTGGCGGCATATAGGGGCCTGACAAGCTGCACGGATGAAGATCGTTCGGCATCCTTCCTGGTGGCCGGCGGGGCGCGCCGGAGAGGGTGGACTTTCTGCTCTCCAGAGGGACGGAGTCATTTCTCTTGTAGGTGGACGGGCGAGTGCTGGCGCATGCAGCTTGTTCCTGCCCGCGACCTGCGTCGGGCCTGCCCCTCTGCAGTACTCGCAGACCATGATATCGGAGCGATATTATGTTTTTTGTTTGAATCTGCTTTGACTCTTGCTTCATTCATGTTGAGACTGTTCCCTGGCGACGAGATGGCGCGACGCCTGCCGCGCCCTGCGAGATGGCCCGCACAGACGCCGCGCTCAGGGGCCACCCCCTTGCGCGATGGCCCGCATAGTCGCCGCGCTCAGGGACCACCCCCTGCGCGCCCCCTCTAGCATCGAGAAAATGCCGCGCCCGCCGTGCCTTGCGACATGGCCCGCATACACGCCGCGCTCAGGGAGGGCGCCATACCTTTCCTACCTGCGCGTGGTGTGAATGTATGTGTGTGTACGTACGTACGTACGCACGTGCGTGCGTGCGTGCGTGCGTGCGTGCGTGGGTGCGTGTGCGCGTGTGTGTGTGTGTGTGCGTGTGTTTCAATTGTTAGTTTCTTCGCAATTTCTGGCGTTCGCATCCATTCGCGCGTGCACTATAGTACGCGACACTTGAAGTTAGGAGTGCTTGAGTGAAGACAGCAGAGTTGGTCGAGATGAGCCTCATGGGGCCCCGCTCAGATCTCCCCGTCCATCGCTGTTTTGCTCCAGCTGCGTTAGCAGACTGTTGGCTTAGGTCGACGCTCAAACTACTATCAGGGATTGTAGTGCACGCATATGTAGGCTTGCAGTGTGCGGCATGGCATGTTCGCGTTGCTGACTGTGCAGTTCTAGACAGTCAGCTAAGCAGTTGGAAAAGGAGTCGAGGGCTGTCGCCGCATGCTGCCGCCGATCTTGATTATCCTCACCTATACTTGCTCTTCGCCATCGCGTGTTCGGGTCCGTCTGGGGCTGGTCTGTGTGGCTGGTGTACCACCGACCCTTTCCATATCATCTCCATGTCAGTCAACGTCCCCGACTACTCCTGCTCCCGCTTCGTCTACACCCCCGACCCGGCAAGGCTACTACGGCGCTGAGCTCCAACGTGGGCTACGGAGTCGGGAACGAGTTCGCCCCCCTGCAAGTCGAGCTGCAGATGGCGTCCTACGTCAGGAGTTAGACCGCATAGGCAGCCTAGGATAAGCCCTGAATTTCCCGACGCACCTTCTCTGTCGACGTGAACCCTAGGAGCACAGCAGATTGTTCATGAATTTCGGGTCCAGCGTTCTCTGACAGCTGTTGGTGGACACACCTCGCACCGCCTTCCTGAAGTCCCTCGACCTCCTACAGCATGACCTCCTACTTCACCTCCGTAAACCTTTTCCCCGCCTTACCCTGCTTGGTTGGGGTTGTGTGACTACGGTGGTCTTGGGGAATACGATATGCAAGCTACGCGGTGGACTCTTGGGTAGCAGAAGGCAGTCTTGGTGGTGTCTCGGGACCATGCGAGCCCCCCCACTAGGCTTCCAAGCGGCGCTCGTTCGTAGGGGCCCAGCAGACCTCATCAACACGCTAGACCTCATCGAGTTGCTCCGGCTTCAGACCTCTGGAGTTTTTTGAGACTCCCAGAGCGAAGGTGCCGAACGCGCATCTATGTACCAGCTTGGCCGTCGAATCATATACATAGGACAGGCTTCCCAGACGCGCGCCCGAGGCGAGATGCTTGGCCTCTCCCGCAGACTACGTGAACACCTCCGCGCATGGACGCAGGTGGCCATCGGCGCAGCGATTTTCAGCAGCCCTCATAGCAGAAGATATCACACACTCGCGCAAGGAGATGGCGGCATGAATTTCTCGGCCCAGATCCTAGATCTCACAGATGTTGGTAATGCATATATTCGCTGGAATTGGCATATATAAATCTACACCGACCCGAAGCCAATATCATACCTACACCTCTCCTTCGTGGGCCCCACGCACCCCGAAAACGCCCTCGACGCAGGTATAACAGTCGGTATGCGAGTTCGTCGAGTCGATCCCTACGTACTTTTCGGGACCAGGATGATGAATGGCACTCGCAGTGCGTCGAGCGACTTTGCCAGCGACGCATGGCAAGACAAGTTTTTCTCCAGAGCCGTAGTGAATTGCAGACGCTCCTCCGGTACCCGCTTAAGCATGTATATCAAGAATTTCAGCGTCGTGAAGTTCAAAAACATGGACAGCTCGGACCCATCGATGTACATGGTAAAGGGTATCTACCATTAGTATTAAATTATATTGCGATAAGGCCACAGGACGTTGCATGGGACCGAGCTGCCAACCGACGGTTTCACCCAGCAGATTTTTGCTTCATGATTTGGTCAGCTTGCAGTCTTCTTCTTCACTATCATGATCGATTACGCGCTCGGGTTTATGCCAAGCAAGCCGCGGAGCGCGGCGAACATCTTACCTCAGGCCGGTTTCTTCTTGGTCCCGCCGCCGGCCTGGAACGGACGGGTGCGACGGTGGCATCAGCATGTCCTACGCCGAGAAGGGGCTACGATGCCCCACTGGGTTTCCCTGGTCCGACGTTGTACCAGCATCGGCCAAAAACCATCCAGTCCGATGAAGCGGGACGTTTTGAACACCACCAAGTATTTGAACCAATTTCGATTTGAGGACTTTGCGAGCCTGGATCCCGAGCTCTTGGAGAAAGTTGTGCAAGGACCTGATGTAGCTAGGCTTAAGAAGGGAATGTGTTCTACAGAGCATTTAATCCGGAGTGCTTCAGAAATGCGTTCGGCACCACGCAAGTTGAATATTCAAAAATAATCAAAACATGCACGTCGGTTTCGCCGCCACCTCAAGGACAACGCCCGCCTGCATGTTTTGTTATACCAAGGGGCTGGTTCTACAGGCAGGGATGCTCACTCCCAACGCCCCAACAAAGACACGCCCCCCCCCCCCCCCCGCCCCCCCCCCCCCCCCCCCCCAGACGGATATGAAGAACCAACAATGAACAAACACCCCGCAACACCCCAAAGAACCATACCCTCAACTGTAGAGCACATTCTCGTCATGCGCGCGCCGATCTCAATCGTCGCGCTTGTCTGCCCCTCCTCCTCCATCCTCCCTCCGCTGTCCTCCTTCCGCCCCCTCCTCCCTCTCTTCTTCGCCCCCCCCCTCCTCCCCCCCCCCCCCCCCTCTTCTCCCGTGTATATTCCTACTTCCCCCCCCCCCCCCCTTCCCTCCCCCCCCCCCCTTCTCCTTTTTATCTTCCTCGTTTCCCTCTCCTTCCCCCCCCCCCCTTCCTCTTTCTCCCTTTTACAATTAATCGATATTAAAATACTCTCCCTCTTCCCCTGATGGCGCCCGGGCGATGGCCGCGCGCCCTCCGCGGCCGGTTTTTTACGCGCAGGATTCCCGGGAAATCCCGGGAGACGACTCTCGCTGAGGCGCCGGCGTCATTTTTTTCCCAAAATGCTGCTCTCGTTGAGGCGCCGGCCTCATTTCTGCTCCCGAATCGCTCCGAATCGTGATCCCGCTGCAGCGTGGGCCCAATTTTCGGATCGGTGTTTGGCCTCCGTCGTTCAGGATGGCGTTCTCGCCCCAGCGCGGGCATTTTTCTCGCGCGCCCATCCGCCCGCCACCACCGCGCCGCACCGCCGCCGCCACCGCCACCACCACCACCACCACAACCACCACCAGCACCAGCACCAGTACCAACACCACCACCACCAGCACCACCACCACCACCACCAGCACCACCACCACCATCACCACCACCACCACCACCACTACCACCACCACCACCACCACCACGGCAGCCACTCACACACGCACGCACGCACGCACGTGCACCACCACCCACTACGCACGCGCGCGCGGAGCCACAGGTCCGCTACGACACGCGTCCGCGGATAGAGAAAATCAGCGCCATGGTAAGGGGTGGGAGGGAGGGGCAGGACGTCAGACTATGACGCGAGCGCGCCTAGCTTGATCTTCCCCCCCCCCCGCCGCCCCCTCGGTGCGCGAGCGAAATGGGGGCGTCCAAGGGCGCATGCTTGCAAACTCGCGCGCTCTTGCTCGCGCTCGCCATGCGGCCTCAGAATTGCGCGCCTGAGAATGGGTGCAAGAGGATTTGGGCGAGGAGGATGGGGGGAATGCGCAAAAACAACAAGCATGACCAGTGTTATGTTAAGTCTGAGTTTGGGGGCGCGTCTGGGGTCTAGGGGTGCTCTAAGGGGCGCGGGGGGTGCGTTAAAACGCCCTCAACACATTCGCTGCCGCTGCAGTCCGTAGCCCCCCCCCCCCCCCCCCTTCCCTGAGTCTCTCGCCCGCCCTGGTTCCTGTCGGGCACTCTGCGCGCGCCCCCCCGCAGCAAGACTCGACCCGAACGCTTCAAGCGACGGTCTGTCTTAAATGCCCCCAAACCCCACCGAGCACACCCCGCGCTCATTTCGTCAAACTAGAACCTTCGCGCGCGCCCGCCCCCTTCTGCGTCGGACGACGAGGGGGCGCTGGCCTTCGCGGGGGCAGGGGGGGGGGGGGGGGGGGGGGGGGGCGCGTCGCAAACAAGGGCGGAACTCCGCAAACAAAATGATTCACAATGCCCATGGGGGGCGCCCACTGAAGCGGGGGGCGCGTGACCGATAAGATGAGGCACCAGTTCGATATCAACATTTTGAGTTGATCACCTTCCGACCCCTCCCCCACCGACCCCTCCGTCCCGTGGCCGTTCGGGGCCGAGCTCTCGATAGCATGGCTGCTGGGGCGCAGCCGAGGCCTAAGGGCAGGCTCTCCAGGGAGCGACCAGCAGCTCCCTTGCAGTGCGAACAGATTGTTGCTGCGGCACCGCTTCGTGAGTATGTTGACTCTTTCGCGCCTGCTCGCGTCGATCAAAACCTCATTGGCAGTGTCGTTCGGGATCGTTTCGCGCCGTTTCTGCCAGGACCATTGGGCAGAGGGCTTGACGCAATCATCGGTTTCATATCCAAGTGCGCGGCCCCCTCGGCCTTTTCGGGGTCGACGAAGCTGGCCAAGCACATGTTTGATCCGACGGTGTCGACGAGGTCGTTGGCGAGGGCCACGCAAAGTGAGCAATTCGACATGGGCCGTGTGACCGTCAAGTATCACGAGTGCGCGCGCGCAGAGGTTGCCATCATAAGCGACCGCATGACGCGGAGCACTCGCGAGAAAAGCTTGGCCATTGCACTTGGCATCACCGCGTTGCATCCCGCTGAGTTCGAGTGTTACGACGAGACGCCCATGCCAGTAGCAGTGAAGCAGTTTGAGTTTCATGTTGGTCCAGTTGGTTATCTTGAGATTGTATCGGAACTCTGCCCTGGAGCCATTACTTCAACCAGCCAGGGCCCTGTAGTGTTGCCACACATGTTGCCTAGTTTGTTGTTGTCGAATCCTCGGACATATACTGGCACTACTAAGCTGTTTCAGATCCACTCGGCCTTGTCGCTGTTGATCCAGATTGAGATGGCTGGCAGCAGAACGTATGTGACTACATGTTTTATTAAACGCACTTTTACATTGCTAGTGCTCCCCCTCTTGTGCCGTCCCTCTCCCTCTTGTCCTCGTCCTCGTCCTTGTCCTCCTCGGCTTCGCCGCCGCTCAAGTTTCGGCTCGAGGATTTCAGAGAGATCTACGAGCCTCCAGGATTTTTTTGCACCGCAGTGCGAGAGGACAGCCCCTCTCGCAAGCCTGGGCAATCGCCACGAAGTGGCGGCGGTACGGCGTGGCCGCGCTCGCAGGGTGGAACGCAGGCGACATAGCAGACGAGGGCCGTCCACTGTGGGCGGCAGCCGAGGAGTTCGAAGCACCCGAGGAGCGGGACTACGAGTCGGCATGTGACATCCTCGTGCACGGCAGCCGTGCATCCGTCCTGATGGCGCCGTGGGGCAGATGGAACAGGGTCTACTACAAGACGGGCCCGTCGCAAGGGGTGGTGATGCTGTTGGTGTCACGGATCGGCAAGTCCAACAGCACGACATGGACGGCCTGTGACCCCACCCTGAGGGTCCAAGTCATCAACGTGCGCGACAAGGAGGATCTTTATCAAACCTGTGAAGGATCTGACATGGACAGAGCACCCTGGGCTCAGTGCAGCGAGCAGGGACCGAGTGCTCGCGGCCTCGGAGAGGCTCATAGCCCGACGGGAGCTGGAGGCCGAGGACGTGAAGACCGCCAATCTCGCCAAGGGGAAACAGCAGAAGAAGCGCCAGCCGGGCAAGAAGAGCGACCTGTTCGGTTGGATCCAGGGCGGGGTGATGAACGCCGTGAGTTTCTTGTGGCTACGGCGTTCGGCGGGAGGCTCCCTGGCAGTGTGTTTCCTTGGATGGCGAGCTTGGAAGGTCCTGGGGCTTGGCTCTGTGCTCCGGACCGTCTACGAGTCCGTGCTGGCCGCCGGTGAGGTGGCAGAAGGAGCTCATGAATGGTATGAGAAGGCCGAGGAGATGTACGAGTCAGGGGAGCTAGAGCAGATCGGGATGGCGCTCGGAGTCGGGATCGCGGCACTCTACCTGGGTTACTTGCTGATCAGCAGTGGGGCAGGCCTGGGGAGAGTCTGGAAGGTGTGTGAGAGCGACGGCGAGAGCGAGGCGTCCGACTCGGAGGTCATGGTGGGCGCGACGGTGGCGGACTCGGACGACGAGCCCGACTTGAGGCACTTGTTCGCGGAGCTGGCAAGGGGGCAAAATACACTGCAGGCTTCTGTCGCCGCGCTGGCCGACCTCCTGGGTCAGAAGGGCAAAGGTGGAGATGTGCCAGCGTCGGGTGGGCCTCGGAAGCGTCTCAGCTTCGACAGTGACGGCGACGAGACCGAGGCCCAGGGGAAGCCCTCAGACGCGCAGGTGGACGACTTCTTACGGAAGCTTCAAGAGCACGAGGAGACGGTGAAGGTGGACTCAGCCGCGGGTACGAAGGGATCTCCAGGGCCGACTACGCCGACGTCGGGGTCTCCTACGAGCTGGGAGAAGGTTTCTTCCCCAGGCGCGTCCAGTGTCGGGGAGGCCGTGGCACAGCTGGAGATCGAGGCGCGGAACCCCAAGGACGGGCTGTTGGCTACGTTGAAGTCCTACCGTGATGTGGGAGGTGCTCGAGTCGGAGGGGTTCGTGCCAGGGTGGCCCCTACCGTCCTGGCCCGCCTGTACAAGAGCGGGAGAGGGGCGAGGGCCGAGCTGGAGGACTGGCTGCGCTCCAAGGAGCTCATGAAGTGTTCCATAGCCTCGGAGATCTTCATGCTGGCGGCCGTCCTGGACAAAATGATGATGTGCGGGGAGTTTGACACTTTGATCAACTCGCAGGCCGCCGAGCTGACGTGCTTGCGCATCTACTCAATCGTCAAGGCCTACGAGAGCGTGGAGGTGGAGTCGGACTGGAGGCGCCCCAAGTCGGCCAATGGTTCGAAGTGGAAGAGCAAAGTCAACTGGGGCTACGCGGAGGAGTACCTTGATCCGGCCAAGTCGAATACGCCCGACGTGACGGCTGCCGACGAGGAGGTTGCAGAACGTTTGAAGAAGAAGGCCGCCATCAACAAGCACCTCTCGTTCGGGGGAGGTGCGTCGGGCCACTCACACGCGGACGAATAGGTTGCGGCAGGGAGGTTAGCGGCGCCTCCTTGCCAAGCCGACGCCAAGGGCGCAAGTCCGCGTAGCTTCCTCTTCCGTGGGGCCAGTGAATGTCGGTCGACTACGAGTGGGAAGGATTTCGTTGGTAGGCGCTCGGGCTTGGTGTTATTCAGCATCCTCTCTCTGGCCCTGCGCGGGCACCTGTACTTCAGGGGGGGACGTACAAGCAGCCGAGTATCTCTTATCGGGAACATGGTGTCCAGGTGTCCTCTGCTTCATGGAGCGGGAGAGGATGGGCGTCAGCGGGGCCCTTTTCGCGACCGCCCCTTCCCACCGTTCGGGGCGGTGGGGCCCCTGGGCACGAAGCTGTCCGAGGGCGAGTTGAGGGTGACGTGGAGGAGGCTTTCGCGAGCTATCGCGCCGATTCGGTGCTTGGCTTGTGGACATACCCGTGTGGTGGAGGAGTTGCGTCTGCGACCTTGCAGGAGGACGTGGGCGTCGGCTACGCTACTGCAGAGGACGCTGATCAACAGACTCTGGGAGCTGCTGGCGGGGCGCGCCAGCTGGGGAGGCATCAACGATGGCAGGGCGGTTCTCAGCCGTCTTGGGAAGGGGCGATTGATGGGCCACGGCAGGTCGGAGAGGACGACGACGAAGACAGGCGTTATGAAGAAGGGGGACATGTGCGACCTGATCGCGGAGCAGGTCTCGGTGCCGAAGGTCGGGGCGAAGGGCCTCGACGTGGTGCGGCTTTCGCCAACGGCAAGGCCCTACCTGGAGAACGGGGAGGGGCTCATGCTGAGGGACGACGACGAGGTGGACTGGGTGAAGTACCAGCAGACGAAGAGCTACAGCGACCCTGGGTGGAGATCAGGTCGAATCGGCTGGCACTGACGCTCAGGATGTGGGAGGCTGGTATGTTGAGTTTCGTCGACGAGGTGAAGGAGCACGTGGGGGTCTTTACGGTGGTGAAGTCCTTGGAGGAGGGGGGCAGGACGGACATCAAGTCGTCCAGGCTGGTGTGGGACTGTCGGCGTCTGAATCTGAGGTTCAGGAGACCACCGCGGACGGGACTGGGATCACCGAGTGCTCTGAGGTCTATGGATCTGTCGCCCGAGGTGCTGGGAGAAAGGGAATTGTTCTCCTTTGCGGGGGAGAACCCAGACTGGTTCTACCGCTTGAGGTGGACGAGGTCGCTAGCTCAGTATTGTGTGCTGGAAGACGTGTCACCGAGCGAGCTGTGGGAATGCCAGCTGATTCTGATGCTGTACATCGACGACTACATCGGGTTCAGGCTCCTCGATCCGCTCGAGGGCGACATCGAGGTGGACAAGGAGGTGGTGAAGAAGGTGCTGGTGGACAAGGGGCTCGAGGTGCACAAGGAAGAGTGGGGGCCTGGGCTGCAGCGAGGGCTCGGGATCACGGTGAGGGGGCGGCCGTGCCAGGCGACGACCCATCCCGACAAGCTGAGAGAACTGGTACTGGCAATGGAGGCGTTGGTGGTCAAGTCCTACGTCTCTCCTGCGAGGCTCTCGTCTTTGCTGGGTATGCGGACCTGGGCCCTTATGATTCGCCGCTCGGGGTTTGCCATTCTCGACGCTATCTACAGGTGGATCAACGAGCGCGGCGACTCCTGGGAGGAGGCCCTGCCCCTCACGACGGAGGCGGTCTCGGAGCTGGTGGCGTTGGCCAGCCTCTCGGTGCACTTTACGTCGGACTTGGAAGCGGACTGGGCCACGAGGGCTTACATGACGGACGCCTCGGAGTTCGGCTACGGCGCGGTCGTGGCCGACGTCGCCGCGGCGGAGGGCAGGATGGAGGTGGCGAAGGGCGACCTGCAGACCTGGACAGTCAGGGCCGACGAGGCCTTCACAGCGGTGGAGGAGGAGATCGCGCGCGAGGGCGAGGAGGACGACGAGATGGCGGGGCCGCCAGCGGGGCGGCCTGGGTTCCTGGAGTTGGCGAGTGGGATCGAGAGGATCAGCGACGACGTGGTGTGTCGCACCACATCCTGGCGCGAGGCGTCGGATCTCTTGAGGGGCCCTTCCTACGAGCTGACGGAACCGAGGGAGCTGGAGCTTCTGTTTGGGCGAGTACGTCGACGGTGGTGGTGGTGCACGCATCTGGCCCCCTCCAGGTCGCCTTTGGAGCAGCTGATCGCCCTCGAGGTCGCGAAGCTCTTCCACATGGAGGGGCTGATCTTCACGGCGGTGATGACGGCGGAGGCGGAAGTCGAGGCGCTGTGGGGGGATCTCACCAGGCCCGTGGAGGTCTTCACCTTTCGGACGGCCACGGAGACGGGGTTCCTGACGATGATTACGAACGACGGGCGCTTCGGGGCCCGGCAGTGCGAGCAGGATCGCAAGGCAGAGCATGTGGAGGCGACGGAGTTCAGGTACGGCTCGAAGTGGAGGAGTACCTACTGCGAGCAGGTGCTGAAGATCGAGCCGCGCTGGGACATGGTCGTGGCGGGGGCCCAGGCGAGGCTGGAGGGTGGCATCCTCAGGCTGGTCAAGAGGCGTGGACAGGCTCTGCCTGCCTCGAGGGTCTGGACGAGGGTGGATCGTTGGTCTTTACTTTTTCAAAGGATTGTGGCAGCGAGAGGAGCACAACAATATCCTGGAGTTACGTACGATTGTGTCCCTCTTGCGACACATGTCGCGCACACGGAATATGTGGGGCAAGCGCGTGCTGGAGCTCTCGGACTCCTTGGTTGCGATGGGCGTGCTTGCCAAGGGGCGCCCGTCGGCGACGGGCCTGCTGCGCTTGGCTCGCCAGGCTTCTGCGGTGGCCCTCGGTTTCGGTATCAGTCTGTACGTGAGGTGGGTGGCGTCGGAGGACAATGTGGTAGATGGTCCGAGCAGAGCGTTGGATATCGGTGCGGCCGAGGCCACGAAGGAGGAGCGCAAGTGGAGGCACACGCCGAAGGCCGTCCGCTCCACGCTGGCAAGACCTTATCCGACTGCGAGTACGACGGGACCTACCAAGTCGACATCGTGAGGGATCACGGCGCCGACGGATTAGTGGAGTACGAGGCCATCGACTACGAGGAGCTCTACTTGACCCTGGAGAGGCTGGCGGTGAACCGGGGCGTGCGATCCTGGCCGTCCTGGAGTTGGCTGCTGGCCATCTTGGGGTGCATGCACGGAGCAGGTGCAGTTAGAGTTGCCACGAGGCCGCCGCCGCTGCAGACTAAAGGAGCTCGAGCATGGGAAAACGCAGCCTGTATGCCTCTGGCTTATAACAATAGATTGGCAATTCACGCGGTCGATGACAAGACGAATGTCGCATACGAGAAGGCAGTTCGGGAGTTTCTGATCGATGCTAAGAGGCTGAACCTACCGTTTCATTCGGTCTATCTTCGGGATAAAGCCTTGGCCTCTTTTCTGTCGGACATGTGCTACGTGCGTGGCCTCGGCTATAGTCGGGAATCATGCTTTTCAACGGGTTCATGCACATCTTCGAGGACCACGGGAACTTCCCCCCCCTGTCGGCTCGAGCTCTGAAAGCGTGGGAACGCCAGCAGCAGGGCCAGGAAGGCGAGCCCATTCCGTTGCAGGCGCTTGCCCTCGTCATCCTGGACTTGTGCCGCGCCGGGTGTGTCCACGAGGCGCGCGCGGTCGCGGTGCAGCTCGACGGTTGGCTACGTGAGCAGGACTGGGCTCAACTACGGAAGGGCAGCATCTCGACAGATGCACAAGGGCGCATGGCATTATTGCTAGGAGATCGAGCGAGAGGGGAGAAGGTCAATACGGGCTCGGGGCAGGGAGTGGAAGTACTGATGGAGCTGACGAAGTGCGTGCTGCTCACCCTCGCCGAGGATCTTGCAGATGATGAGCTCGTCTTCCCGATCACCCCCGACAAGTATCGCAGGAGTTGGCAGTCTTCCCTCCAGAGGTTGGGCCTTGAGGCCCTTGGCCCACCTCATGGCATTCGTCACGCAGGTGCTGCGCAGCATGTGGCGAATGGGGGAGATTTGGAGATTGCGAGGAGGAGGGGGCGCTGGACTACTTCGAGCGCCTTGCAGCGCTACACGAAGACCCACGTGCTGATACAGCGGCGCTCCCTCCTCCAAAAGGATCAGATCGTGAAGGGCGAACGGTTCTGGCAGGCCCCAGGCGTGGCGATGGCCAATGCGCTGGGGAAGTCCAGGGCGGCACGTAGGCCGCTCACCGTTCGCTTGATTGCGGCTCTTTCGCAGCTTTCGAATGACAGCCTCGACCTCGGCTGTGCGTCGCTGCAGGCGCGGCCCGAGGTGGGGCGCCCGAGAACAGGGGGCAAGGCCCTGTTTCGGCGCCGTGGCGCCACCTAGCCGTACCTCCTCCCTCTCTTCACTTGTCTGTAAGTGTTTGGATTTCGAAGTGCGTTTCTTTGAGCTTGCAATTAATCTGGGGATCTGTGCCAAAGCTGGGGGGGGTAATTTTTGAGTATAATACTGGTATTCTTCTCTTCCCGCCCTCCCACCCTATGCCTGCGGTGCTGATTTCAAAATCCTGAATGCAGGGCCTTCGGCCAGAAAGGGCTTTTTGGCCTGTGCGGGGTTCGCACTCTCATTTTGTTGTGCGTGATCGGCCCCTGAGGGCCCATGAAGGTCAGGTACCTGTGGGCCCTCCGAGTGGAGGGCTGGTTGCAGCATGATGTCGGCGAGTGCTCTGAACTTTACTTGGGGCGTAGACCCCTCACTTTCGCTCGTGCTTGTAATGTGGTCGCTCTCATCTGCTGTTGCTGTGTCGGATATTCAGGCTTTGTGTGCCCTGGACTTTTTTATTCGCCAGGCCTCTCGGCCGCTGCCGTCTGCCCCCCAAGCTCTGGCACTTAGGGTCCCCAGCACAGCTTATTTAAATACATGTTTTACTAAACGCACTTTTACATTGCTAGTGCTCCCCCTCTTGTGCCGTCCCTCTCCCTCTTGTCCTCGTCCTCGTCCTTGTCCTCCTCGGCTTCGCCGCCGCTCAAGTTTCGGCCCCGACCCCCCCTCCCTGTGTGGAGGGGTTCGCACTCTCATTTTGTTGTGCGTGATCGGCCCCTGAGGGCCCATGAAGGTCAGGTACCTGTGGGCCCTCCGTGTGGAGGGCTGGTTGCAGCAGGATGTCGGCGAGTGCTCTGAACTTTACTTGGGGCGTAGACCCCATCACTTTCGCTCGTGCTTGTAATGTGGTCGCTCTCTTCTGCCGTTGCTGTGTCGGATATTCAAGCTTTGTGTGTCCTGGACTTTTTATTCGCCAGGCCTCTCGGCCGCTGCCGTCTGCCCCCAAACTCTGGCACTTAGGGTCCCCAGCGCAGCTTATTTAAATGTGCATTCCCCGGCGATCAACAACCTCCAGGTGCTCGACCGTGTTGCAGCAGGCACAACAGCGCAGGCTCTCAGACAAGCGCGGGGCCCCAGCCTTGGCCACAACGGGTTTCGACAGCGCGCTCGCGCTGCGACTTGCGACCTTGGGCCTGCCAATCTACCAGCTGAACGGACCATTCGGCGGGTCGACAGAGATGGATGGCAACGCCTTGTGCTTCAATGTGACATCCACGTTGTGACCCGCGTCCAGAAGCGTGTATTCTCTGATTTTGAACCCCGCATCTCGGGTATGACACATATGGCTTTGGGTCTGTGTGCAAGTGGACATATGAACACGTTCAGACAGGTCTTGAGGGAAGTTGCCATGAATAATGTTGTCGTCCTCTTCGGCAGGTGTTCGGATGAGGCTGCCCTACGCAGACCGTGCTATTCGTTTGATCTGCGCCAACAGTGCGACGACGTTGAACAAGATGATGGCATTGCGCAAGTTCCCGAACGGCGACTGGAGAAATCGACGGCACGTCGAGGTCTGGGTTGACGTTTCGCCTGAGGACGCAGCTCGACTCGACAGGGGTAAGACCAGGAAGTGGACAGCCGATGGCATTGCGATGGGCCTGGCGTCGCAGGCGTTTATCGTGTGCCCACGGCGTCGTTGGACAGGTGCCGACCAATGTGTCAGCCAATTCTTGGGGTTGGAATTTTGTCATGGCCTGTCGTCGGAAACGCGCGCTCAGTGGCAGCGGAGATATCATGGAGCTGACGGCGGTCGAGCTGGTCAAGGCTGCGCTGGTCGTGGAGGCGGCCCCCATTATCTTGGCCATGGCGCAGTCCAGGAGGCAGGCGTTGACGACGGAGATGGAGCTGGCGACGGCGACGCTGATCACCACCACCAGATTGTCCTTCACGGCGGGGCTGGCGGCGCAGCGCCAGCGCAGACGCCTCCAGCCGACGACCCCTCCTCCACGTGGGTCAAAGAGAACGCTGAGAACAGGGGGGAGGCGCGAGAGTGGATAGACTCGGATCCTTTGAACTCGTTGGTGCGAGACGATGAGAGATCATTTGTCCATGGCAGGCCACGGCTGGGAGGGGAAGCGGCGCCACAAGGGGCTCAAGATTATGCGCGAAGCTGGTGACCTTGGCGAGGGCCCCTGCAGGTCGCACAGGGTCAGTGGCCTCGAAGAGCGCAGCAGCTCAGGACATCGCCGAGAACGCGCTGACGGCTGCCGAGGCTTTGAGGGAGAGCGCCAAGGTGTCGCGCGAGCTGGCGCAGCTCGATTGCATTGCCAATCGCGCGATGCACAAGGACTTGTCAGAGTACGCGGGCGCCGTCTCTTCGACTTTGGCTAGCTCTAGTTTGGGGGCCGCTGGCCTTCACGAAACTGTCGTTCCACTTCCTCGGTCAGGCGCGCTGGAGCTCGATCACGAGCCTTTCTTGGGGCGCCAGGCTGCGCTCGCCGGGTTCCTTGCGCAGAGGCGCAATGCTGACGAGGAGACGCCGATGCCGCCCTTCGCGGCGAGCTGGCGCCGCCGCCACGAGAAGGCCCTCCAGAGCATCTGCCCACCTCCTCCACCGGAGCCTGCAGGAGCAGAATGTGATGCATAGACCAAGTGCTTCCAGCTGGGCTACTGCATTTGCTCCGACGATGGCAACATGGTCAAGCAGCTCCACGGCCGCACGCTGTCGCGCGCGAAGGTTGCGCGCGCCGGGAAAGACGAGATGTATCGCAAGCTGTTGCTGGAGAAGAACTTGTTCGTCGCGGTCCGCATCAAGGCGCCCCCCCCCTGACAGATGAGCCCCCGCTGGAGTTCGCCCGCGATGGGCTGCAGGAGGGGCGCTTCGCGCACATCGGCCTGCGCTACCTGAAGCCATACCGCCCGACGTTTCACGTGATGACCGTCCTGGGCACCGAGAACTCCCACAGGGTCCACTTGCAGGCTTGATGGGAGGTTACTCGGCCCGTTTTTTTGAAGGGGGATTCGGGGGTTGGCAGGTCGCGGGCGAGTCGCGAGTGGAGGGGTTCGCAACGTAGAAGACCCTCGGCCCAAGAAGATGCCCCTGATTGACCAAGTGCGGTTGTCACCAACGGGTTGATGTCTGCGTCAGTTCAACGGCCTCGAACCACATGCTTCGAACATGCTCGAAGGCCAGATGCGCTTTCGGAGCTGACCTGGTGTTTACGCATGGTATCGACCGAGGTCGCGCGTGGGAGGCCCGCCTTTTCGAGCTGGAGCGGCGTCGGCGCCCCATCGGAGAGACCAGGCCCCAGTACGTCAGCGCAGTGCCACTCGCCTCCGGCAAGAATTCATGGACTCTGATCTGGCCAGTACGTCGTGGGAGGGCAACCCGCGTCGATCCAGACGGCGATTCGGAGGACGAGGGCGGCGACGACACGGACGAGGGCTGCGAGGAATCAGACGACCAGTCCAGCAGCTCGGATAGCAGCCGCAGTTCGAGACCAGGTTCGAGTAGCTCGACTAGCTCGAGCTCCAGCGAGGAGGCCTGCCCCTCTTCAGAGTTTTTGCTCCGCTACCATGTATGTCATAGGGCATGGGGCGTGGTGCTCGTCGGCGCTTTCGGCCCATTGATTCTGATGTACCCCTCCGCCATTGTCGGTGCACTTCCTTTGCCCCGCTACCAGCGGCCCTAATTGGCTCCCGTTGGTCCGATCGACCTGCGAGTCACCGAACTCAAGACAGACTGCGAAACTGCCGCGCGTTCGAAAGCTGGTTATTTGTTTAGAACTCCTCGGCGCGTCACGCTCGCATGGTTCACATGTTGTTGTCGTTGGTTGCGTGTGTTCGGTACCAGGGCCAGCTGCGAATCTCTTGTCCTGGAAGTGTTGTCAATGCGCGTTGGTGCATCGCGAGGTCCCATGCAGTTGCTTACTCTGCGCTCTCGAGTGCCATCGCCCTCCGCCCCCGCCGCCCCCCCCCCCCCCCCCCCCACCGGAGAGGATTCCAGGTGATTGGGCGCGCCGGAGGGAGAAGGATGTGGAGGAAGGGCTAGGATGAGGATGATAGGGGTCAATTTGGGACAAGCCTGCACTTTTCTAGATCCCCCCCTCATCTGTCATTATCTTTCTCGTTGGCTTTCGCTCCCTCTCTCTTTGTCTCTCTCTCTCTCTCTCTCTCTCTCTCTTTTTTTCTCTGTCTGTCTCTCTCTCTCTCTCTCTCTCTCTCTCTCTCTCTCTCTCTCTCTCTCTCTCTCTCTCTCTCTCTCACCTTCTCTACTGTGCTTGTCCGCCGCCGCTTCGCCCCCCCCCTCGGCCGCCCTGCCGGGCCCCTGGCGGAGCCGAGGATGAGGGGGGGCCAGCTGCAGCTGATGGCGGGGGCGTCGGTGGACCTCCTCTTCCGCCTCCCGCCGAGCCGCCCCCTCCAGCGCCAGCTGCGAAGGGCCCCAAGGCATCTCGCGCTGCCGCCGATCGAATCGAAGCGCCCCTCGAGAACGGATCGTTGATTCGGTCTTTGAGGCCCATTGTAGGAACCCTGAGCACGGAGGCAACTGCATTCGAACTTTTGGTGCCCACCCCTCCCCCGTTGCAGCCAGAGCTGGCCAGGGGAGGCCCGTGGGATTCATCGCCGCTTGGTTATTGAATAACTTCCATGATGACAAGACCGTGCAATTTAAGTTTAACCCGCACCTCGAGTTGCGCGTGTTATCCAGAGATATGTTGCGCGCTCAGCTCGGTGAGGATTGGGTTCTTCTTGAATCCAAAGAACGGGATCATAGACCTGGCGAGCCAATAGAGCCCCCCCCCCCCCCCCCACGTTCCCTGCAGGGATTATAATTCGGGGGCCGCTCTTCAGAATTCAGTTTCGTCTTTCCTGCGTTCTGCTCGCGGTCGGCGAGATTCGGCTGCCGCGAAGCTGGCGGGCTCGAGAGCCTCGGCGGGGGTCGAGAGAGAGGGGGTGAGGAGGAGGGGTGCTTGAATGAATTCGCGGAGGGATACGGTGTGAAATCTAGAAGTGGCGACTGATGAGAAGTACGAGGAGAATGTTTTTTCTCGCTAGCGTTGCCTCCGAGGCGGGTCTTGCAGGGAAGGGTATTTCCTGCGCTCGCTGCGCTGGCAGGGACATGGTTCCCGCGTCGCACATGTTCGGCTGAGAGCAGATTGGTCTCTGCGCATCGTTCTCATTGTGAAACCGCTTTCTGTGGCCACCGTTCCGAATCAATTCGGGATTGTTGTCTTCAGCATCGTTGACGTCAAGTTTCCTCCTGCTCCCCCCACCCCTTTACTGACGCCCCTCGCTTGGCTCTTCCAGCACCTCCTGCTCCTCCACCTCGCCGCCTCCAGGCGCATTGCATCGCGTTGCAATGCATTGCGTGGGAGTACTGGCACGCACACTAAGTGAATGATGCATGCAACCACGTATATGCATCTTAGGTGTTGCGTAAGATTCGCTACGCGGCGTCATCGGCGTGCGAACGGGCTCCCAAGAGCTCAACCAGATGTTGAATGACGTTCGCTGCTGCGTCGTACTTTGCCCTACAGCAAGCGCGTGATCAATTGCAAAGCGCCTCTCCCAATGCAGTCGTGGGCTGGGCAACGCAGTTGCAGCTGCGCCACGCCAAGGTCTTACGCAGCGTTTGCGCCCGACCGCGCCTGCGCCGATCGGGGAGGGGAGGGGGGCTTCGCCCCGAACGGAAACAACGTGCGGTCGCCCCTTCGGGGGTCGAGGCTGCGGCGGTTCGTTTGAGCGCTTCAGCTTCCACTGCATTCGGGCCCAACCCTGGGGCCGAACTGGCGGCGCCGATTGGGGTTCAGTGGTGCGGCGTTCGGTCGCGACCCTGCGCCCTGGCGCTACCGCGTCGGATGGCGCTGTTGCTCAGTGCCACTTGTAGATCCATGTGGCGTGTGTTTCTGGTCGGCGCAGTCGAAGCGTCGGCGCTCCGTGGCTGCCGCGGCGGTTCGCCGCCCTTGCGCGGCATTCGTTTTCTGTTCGGTTGGCACTGCTTCCGGTTGCTGAAAGGTGCCACGTGGGAAGCGTTTGGCGGTTGACCTGTCGCTTGTCGCGACTTGCGTGCGTTGTCGGTGCAGTTCGCGGGTTGCCCCTGAGGTCGGCGCGGGTGGCCTCCATTATTCTAGCACCCGTGCACTCTCATACTAGCGCGTCTCAGTTCGTGCTCGGCCGAGCCCCAGCACGCGCGTAACGCGCGGGCCCTTCGGTACTCAGTGGCAGCGGATGACGGGCCGTTCGCGGCCACATGAGGAGTCATGTAGCACTTGGCTGCGCAAGTCGGTGTTCGCACTGTTCGCGGCGCTTCGACGCCGATGCCGGGTTGCTTTTCGGGCGCGGTCTGCGCCCGTTGCCGTGCGCCGAACCATTGCGCGGGTTTGCATGGTCGGCGTGTCTGCGATCGTCGGCCCGCCTGCGCCTGCGGCAATGGGCCACCGATGTTGGGTTTCGTCGCGCGAAGCGGCCGATCGACGCCTTTGCTTTAAAGTGCAGAGAAGCAACTTGCCACGGCTGGCGAGCAACCCAAACGCCGCACAGTCGGGCAGACGGCAACAAACTAATATATATATATATATATATATACACGGCAAGGCGGCCCCGCGCATCACATCGCAGCGGTAAAGCTTCAGTCGGCCCCGTTCGGAACGAGCCGTCGCCCTCGCGCCCGTGCGACGCCAGTGCGCATGCCGCAGGCGGTCGCTGCATCATGTGCCCGCGTTGTTGGAGTGGTGGCGTAGAGTTATGGCGGCGCGTTGGGCCCTGTGGCGCGCGCCCAGCGCGCGCGCCACTGGTTTCGGCGCATCCTCGCGCGGCGCGGCTCGCGGTGCGCGCGGCGCGCGCGCCGCGTTCTCGCGGCCGCCGACGCGCGCCGAGCGCGCCCGCGCGCCGCGGCGATTCGCCGCTGGCGCGGGCGTTGCGGGGGCGCGCGCGCGACAGCCGACGCCCAGCGCGAGCGCGGTGCGCAAGGGTTGGGTCATGCGCCGTCGGGCGGAGGGCTGCGTAGGAGGGCTGCGTCGTTCTTTTATAGATATTATCGCGAATGCGTTGTGCGCAGTGGTGAAGACCACGTCCGCGCGCGCACATTCCACGCCGTTGCAACCGCTGGTTGCGCGCGTGCGCCGCGGAAGATTCGGCATTCCTGGCGTGGCGTATCCGCTTTCATGCTCGGGGGGTAATCGTCGTGAATCAGTTGTCATTTTTGCGTCTTTGGCGCGGCGATTGGCGCCGCTCGCCGCGGCTGCGCGGCGCGTCCATGATGCAAACGCGCGTTGGAGGACTGAGGCCCTCTGCGCAGCCGCGCAGCGCAGGGCGCGGTCAAGGCCGCGGAGCCGACTATTCCGACCTGACCAGTTCTTCTCGGACGAGCGGGCCGCCATGAACATGTACTACAAGCGCACGGCCAACAAGACCTGGGACAACCCCGCGGGCTGCCGCTCGGTGATCCGCGCGGATCGCTGGACGCCGCCACCGCGGGGCCGAAGGAGGGCGTGCAACCGTGATCAGGAACAGCGACGGCAGAAGCGCATGATTGTCGTGCGCGAACGGGCGAGCGCTACCAATCTAAGGGCGCGGCCCGCTTCGCGACGCTATTTTGCGGCTGGCGCCGCGTCGCAGCATGGCGCGCCATCGGCGCAGTTGGCCGACGGCGCAGTAAGGGGTTCGCTCTTTGCGCGGTGCCTTGCGCAAGCGCACGCGCGGCCGCACCAGCCTTGGCTACCCCGATCGATAGCGCGTCGTGCTCGCTTGCCAAGTCGGGCGGGGCCCACTGCAAATGCAGCGGCACCGTTGGTGCCGCTGCCGTTTTCGGAGGCGGTGGCAACAGAGCTGGGCCACGCAAGCGGGCGTCGGCAGCGCGCCCATGCGCCCATGGGGGAACGCCAGCCAGCTGCGCCGCGGACGGCATTGCGCGCCCCGCGCTCTGTCGCCCGACGGATCCGAAATTATTTCGCGCAGCGCGCGCGTGGCTTGTGGTCGGCGCATCGTGAGGCGACCGTTGCGTCGCGCGGTAGCGGAGGGCGCTGGCGACGGCCGGGGCATGGCGCGGCGGGCGGGCGGGGTGCCAGCGCGGCGCGGCCGACGATCATTCAGATGACGGGCCAGCGCGCCGAAATACTCATCGGCATCATTTGCAGGCGGGGCCGCTGCGCTGAACTACTCAGCATGATTATGCAGATCGGGGCCGAAAGCCCGAGGGGCAATTCAACTACTCAAAACATACCCACGCGAGCAAAAAAAATAAACACATACTAGTTAAATACTCTTTTGATACTCAGCGCGCGCAGCGAATGCTCTCCGCGGGCAACTCACATACTCACAGCGCGTAGAAAATACCCCACAGGGGGACAATCCGAATATTCACAGCGCGTAGAAAATACTCTAAGGGGGGGATTCGAATACCCACAGGTTGGCGTTTCCACTTTACAAAGACTGGGCCGATACTCCAGGCGCGGCGGGGATGCTCCTGGAATGATATGAAAATACTCTGTCGTCGGCAAAGCCAGGGTAAACGCGCGGCAGGTGGGCTGTCACGCAGGATGCCCGGGAAATCCCGGGAAACGACTCTCGCTGAGGCGCCGGCGTCATTTTTTCCAAAAATGGTGCTCTCGTTGAGGCGCCGGCTTCATTTCTGCTCCAGAATCGTTCCGAATCGTGCTCCTGCTGCAGCGTGGGCCTCATTTTCGGATCGGTGTTTGGCCTCCGTCGTTCAGGATGGCGTTCTCGCCCCAGCGCGGGCCTTTTTCTCGCGCGCCCATCCGCCCGCCACCACCGCGCCGCATCGCCACCACCACCGCCGCCACCACCGCCACCACCACCACCGCCACCACAACCACCACCAGCACCACCCCAACACCACCACCGCCAGCACCACCACCACCACCACCAGCACCACCACCACCACCACACACCACCACCACCACCACCACCACACCACCACCACCACCACCACCACCACCACCACGACAACCACGCACACACGCACGCACGCACGCACGTGCACCACCACCCACTACGCACGCGCGCGCGGAGCCACAGGTCCGCTACGACACGCGTCCGCGGATAGAGAAAATCAGCGCCATGGCAAGGGATGGGGGGGAGGGGTAGGACGTCAGATATGACGCGAGCGCGCCTAGCTTGACCCCCCCCCCCCCACCACCACCACCACACCACCACGCGCACGCACGCGCACGCGCACACGCACACGCACACACACGCGCACACAAACATACACACACACACACACACACACACACACACACACACACACACACACCACCCACCCACACCGCCGCCCGCCGCGCGAGCGCGGCGCCGCCCTCTGGGCGCCGCAAAGCCAACCTTCGCAGGGCCCATTGGCGGACCCCCCTCCCCAGGCGCAGCGGCGTGCGCATGGTCGCCGTGGGCTTGGGATTGCCACGCGCGGGTTCTAAGTGTCATCGATGCTCGCTTGGCGCCCAGGGCCACGCGCGTCGCTTTACCAGAGAAAACGCATGGGCTTCTGCGGCACGTTTGCCCCGAACGTTGCATTGGCGCGCGGGCGCTTTGCGCTCCAGGTGCCTGCGCGCGCACGTGGGCCAGCGGCGTTGGACGGCTTGGCAGGTTGAATGTGGCGCTGGGGCGCCGCGCGGCTGCCGGCTCGTCGGTTGCGCCTCGACGGTTCGGCTGGCCTTGCAACATCTGTCGCGCCACTGCCCAACTGCGCGCGCGTTCACAACAAGCGGGATGCGCCCATTTCAAGAAGCGCAGTGCCCGCGCTCGCTGGTGATACACCCCCTTTGCAGCAACAAAAAGGGCCATGCCAGCCGTGGCGGATCATGCGGGGCACGCGCTTTGGCATTGACATTGGGCCATTGGCTCCACGCGGGGAGCGGCGCGGTTGGACACGCGATCGGCGCCGCAGCGGCGCCCGCGGGGCCCGCGGGCAGCAGGGGTGCGTGCAGCGAGGCCGAGACGCACGCGCGCACGTCGGCTGCCCTCCAAAGCCTCACGGCGACGACGCGACGCCGAGCAGCGAGCCAGCCGCGGATGGGGAAAGCGAGTCAATCCGATTGTGGCTCTGGCGAACCCACTTGACACGTTGCCGCGACGCGCTCGCGGCAGCTCGGAAGGCCAAGGATAACGCTGTTCTGTGCCACTCGCCGCGCGCGCGGCCTTGCAATCCAGCGCCACCGCGCGGCGACTCGTCGGCGCGCAGAGGGCCCGCGGCACAGTTTAACGCACGCGTCGCGGCGGGGGGCGCCGCTGCGATGCCGCCCGCGCGCCGCGCGCCTCCCTTCCACGGCGGCATTGCGCGCAGAGCCGCGTCGTTCGCGCTCGCGAGGGCGCCGCGCGCGAATGTGGCGCCACGTCGCCAGGCGCGCGTTTGGCGCGTGAGTTGGTTTTCTTTGCGCGGCTGCATCCTGGCCCTGGTCGGCGCCCCAGCGCACGGTGAACTCTATGCCGCCAAGCGCGCGCCCTTTCAGCGGCGCCCAATGGGGGCCTACCGTGGTCGGCGCTTCGGATGGCGCGGCGCGCGGCCGCTGCTGTTGTCGCGGCGCCGCCGATGGCAGCGCGCGGCGCGCTCTTTGGCTGCCGCGGCGGGTTGCACCAATGCGCGGCGTGAAATGCGGGATGTGCCCGGCCGCTGGCTGCGTCGCGCACTTGCCGACGGCCCCGCTGCCGAAAAAAAATCATGCTAACGGAGTTCCCCACATAAAGGGATTAACGGCTTCGTGGGACCCTTTTTCTCGATGCCCTCCTCGCTTCGGCGGGGCCCCGCTGGAGAGGTGGGAGGAGCGCGAAACCATGTAAATAGTATTCAGAGGCCAACAACATATGTACACGTACGCGGTTAGTTTCCCCTGGAGTGCGTGTCGACGCGGACGTTCGTGCAGGCAAGACCGCGGAGGGCGTACATGTACATATGTCGTTGCTCGCCCAAGTATGGTTTTCGGATACCCTCCTCGCTCAGGCGGGGCCTCCCTGGAGGCGTGGGAGGGGCACGAAACCATGTAAATACTATGGTTTTGCTTCCCTGGAGAGGTGGGATGGGGCACGAAACCATGTAAATAGCATGGTTTTCGGATGCCCCCCTCGCTCAGGCGGGGCCTCCCTGCAGGGGTGGGAGGGGCACGAAACCATGGAACTAATATTGTTTTCGGATGCCCCCCTCGCTCAGGCGGGGCCTCCCTGGAGAGGTGGGAGGGGCGCGAAACCATGTAAATTGTGGTTTTCGGATACCCTCCTCGCTCAGGCGGGGCCTCCCTGGAGGCGTGGGAGGGGCGCGAAACCATGTAGATAGTATGGTTCTGCCCCCCTGGAGAGGTGGGATGGGGCACGAAACCATGTAAATAGTATGGTTTTCGGATGCCCTCCTCGCTCAGGCGGGGCCTCCCTGGAGAGGTGGGAGGGGCGCGAAACCATGGAAATAGTATGGTTTGCGGATGCCCTCCTCGCTCAGGCGGGGCCTCCCTGGAGAGGTGGGAGGGTTGCGAAACCATGTGAATAGTATGGTTTTCGGATACCCTCCTCGCTCAGGCGGGGCCTCCCTGGAGAGGTGGGGGGCAGAAATAGTATGGTTTGCACACCCTCCTCGCTCAGGCGGGGCCTCCCTGGAGAGGTGGGAGGGGCACGAAACCATGTAAATAGTATGGTTTGCGGATGCCCTCCTCGCTCAGGCGGGGCCTCCCTGGAGATGTGGGAGGGGCGCGAAACCATGTAAATAGTATGTTTTTCGGATGCCCTCCTCGCTCAGGCGGGGCCTCCCTGGAGAGGTGGGAGGGGGGCGAAACCATGTAAATAGTATGGTTTTCGGATGCCCTCCTCGCTCAGGCGGGGCCTCCCTGGAGAGGTGGGAGGGGCGCGAAACCATGTAAATAGCATGGTTTGCGGATGCCCTCCTCGCTCGGGCGGGGCCTCCCTGGAGGGGTGGGAGGGGCACGCAACCGTGTAAATAGTATGGTTTGCGGATGCCCTCCTCGCTCAGGCGGGGCCTCCCTGGAGGTGTGGGAGGGGCGCGAAACCATGTAAATAGTATGGTTTGCGGATGCCTTCCTCGCTCAGGCGGGGCCTCCCTGGAGAGGTGGGAGGGGCACGAAACCATGTAAATAGTGGTTTGCGGATGCCCTCCTCGCTCAGGCGGGGCCTCCCTGGAGAGGTGGGAGGGGCGCGAAACCATGTAAATCGCATGGTTTGCGGATGCCCTCCTCGCTCAGGCGGGGCCTCCCTGGGGGTGTGGGAGGGGCACGAAACCATGTAAATAGTATGGAATTGCCCCCTGGAAAACCAGGTTCAGGCTGGCCTCTCTGGAGATGGGGAGGGGCAAACGAAACCATGTAAATCGCATTGGTTTGACGATGCCCTCCTCGCTCATGCGGGGCTATCCCTGGAAGGTGGAGGCGGCGCGAAACCATGTAAATAGTTATGTTTTGGCGGATTCACCTCCTCGCTTCAGCGGGGTCCTCCCTGGAGAGGTTTTGTGGTGTGTTGTGTGTGTGGTGGTGTGGGTGGGGGTTTTGTTGTGTGTGTGTGTGTGTGTGTGTGTGTTGTGTGTGCGCGTGTGGTGTGTGTGTGTGTGTGTGGGGGGGGAGGTGGGGGGGGGAAGAACAATGTAAATCAGTATTGGTTTTCGGATGCCCTCCTCGCTCAGGCGGGGCCTCCTTGGAGAGGCGGGAGGGGCACGAAACCATGTAAATAGTATGGTTTGCGGATGCCCTCCTCGCTCAGGCGGGGCCTCCCTGGAGAGGTGGGATGGGGCACGAAACCATCTAAATAGCATGGTTTGCGGATGCCCTCCTCGCTCAGGCGGGGCCTCCCTGGAGAGGTGGGAGGGGCGCGAAACCATGTAAATAGTATGGTTTGCGGATGCCCTCCTCGCTCAGGCGGGGCCTCCCTGGGGAGGTGGGAGGGGCACGAAACCATGTAAATAGTATGGTTTGCGGATGCCCTCCTCGCTCAGGCGGGGCCTCCCTGGAGAGGTGGGAGGGGCGCGAAACCATGTAAATCGTATTAGTTTGGTTGGGTATGGTACTGGAGGTATGGTATGATATGGTACGGTGTGGCATTGGTGTGATATGGTATGGTATGCTATGGTACGCCATGGTATGGTATGGTACGGTATGGCACGTATGGTGTGGTATGGTATGGTATGGTATGGTATGGTATGGTATGTAGGAACTATGGTATGGCATGGTGTGTGTGGTAGGAATAATATTGTGCTGTATGGAAGATGGAGCGGGAGGTGGGTGGGAAGGAGAGGGCGTTCTGGGAAAACAAGAACCCCGCTCAGGATGTGGGGGAAACTAGTTGTTTATATATATAGATATATATATAAGAAAAAAAACGGCCGCTGCAAATAATGCCGGCCGATGCGCAGTGCCAAAATGTATGTCGGCCGCGCGCGACACAGCGTGGCATCGGAACGTTTGCAGAGCCATGCCCGTCGCGCGCCGAACGGTCCGCCGCTGCTACGAAGCACCGTGCGCCCCGCCATGGTGCGGCTACTGCGCGTGGCCATTCGCCTCGATGTTTATTAAGCGCCCCGCGCTGGGCCAGATGCACTGCGCCTAATCGGGCCCGGATTCGTCGCTGGCTATGCGCCGCGTGCGCGTCGCTTGGCAGGCGCGTCGGGTAATTCGCGCGTTTCCGCTCTAAGCACATCGCGTCGGGCGTTGCTGTTGTTTTGCCTTCCTGCGCTTCGTCACCTCGGCGCTTCTGGGCGCGCCCAATCGCGCTGCTGCGCGCGCGCTTAGTCGCGTGAGCGCAGGCCACAGCTTGGAAGGCGTTGCGCGCGCCTTACCTCCGCGCGCACATGTCGTGCGTTGGCTAACGCGCGCGTGGCCATGGTGAGGGGCCCCAGCGCGCGGGGCGCGCGCGCGTCGGGCTCTTCGCGCATAGGCCTCTTCGCGCGCGCAGTTCTGCTGGCAGCGCGCGGCCGCGGTGGCGGCTTGCGCGGGGCATCGCAGCAGACCAGCGCCTCGGCGACCGCGAGAAAGTCCCGTGCGCTCGGACAGTCGGGCGCGACACTTGGTCGCGGCGGTTGGCCACGCTCGTTGCAGCTGCGTCGTGTCACGCGCGGCTGTCCGCGTTCGCCGAGCTCTGCGCTTTCCGATGCCAGTTGCCACTGGCATCGGACATGATCCCAGGCGCGCGGGCGCGCGCAGCAAGCAACAAGCGTTGTTTTGTTTGTTATCCCTCTCTCTCTCTCTCTTTCTCTCTTTCTCTCTCTCTCTCTCTCTCTCTCTCTCCCTCTCTCTCTCTTTCTCTCTTTCTCTCTTTCTCTCTTTCTCTCTCTCTCTCTCTCTCTCTCTCTCTCTCTCCCTCTCTCTCTCTTTCTCTCTTTCTCTCTTTCTCTCTTTCTCTCTCTCTCTCTCTCTCTTTCTCTCTCTCTCTCTCTCTCTCTCTCTTCTTATTATTATTCTTCTTCTTATCCTTCTTCTTCCTCCGCGGTGTGCTTAGCATATGAACCCTCGATGTGGGACCGTGTGCCCTAGTATCAAGGGGTTGGTGCCGCGTGTGTCCAAAACGCGGATGTGGGCGCATCCTTGCGCGCGCGCGCAGCCAGTTTGGTTGCAGGTGTGCTTGCGGCGCAACGGTGCTAGCGTAACATGTGTTATGTCTTTAGTAAGTGTCATAACACACAGCAAGCAGAAAAGCGCGATGCGCCCTATATTCTCCCACTATGTATTCGGACCCACCCCCCATAAATAATGCCTTCGTGCGCGCTCACTGCGTCACGCCAGCGCGCCCTTGCTGTTTCGGTCCACTAAAGGGATGATTTACTGCAGGCGCAAGCGCGCCGCGAGGCATGTTCATGACTCATAGGATTCCTGACAGTCCCCGCCGCTGCCGCGAGCCATGTTGCAGGGTCGATCTGTTCTCTCTGCCGGACGACGTGTTCGGCGCTCCGACGCCTCGCCCGACGTCTCAGTTGGCTGTGAAGGACCTATGTATATATATATATATATATATATATACACTCAATTTCCTTGGAAGGGGGGGGGAGGGAGGGGGGGAGGTGGTGCCTTGCTTTTTCCCCAGCCTCAGCCAGGACCTGGAGGGCGCGCGGTCGGGTGCTGGAGACATTTGGTCGACGCCAGTTATCGTGAACAAGGTGAAAAGACCAGCCCAGAAGAAAACGCCATGGCACCCACGGGAGCGCGGCTGTTCAAGTTGCGGGGCCGCGGCAAGAAGCCTTCGAGACAGTCGAGTGAGAGCCTTGTAGTTATAGTCATTGCTTGATTTTTGCGTTTGCAAGGCATTCGAACCCATTATTCTGCGATGTATTGGGTTCCGAGCGCAAGGGCGGGGAGCGAAAGGGTGAACGATGTTGTTTGGGTTCGTTTATTCGTTCCCTTAGGAGGCAGGGGCTATCGGTCGGTTTCTGGATCCGCTTCGGGGCTGAGCTTTTTTTGGAGGGATTCTGGGGCCGACGCGCTGTTCACCATTGTGTTTCCCGCCACGTCGCGCTTTTCGTAGTCGAGGCGAGGCCGTTCGCGGGGGTCGACGGCAGCGTGACGAGAGTCTCACCAGGGATACTTGTGAGAAAACATGGTGCGAAGGGCAACTTATATTCTGATGCTCTTGTGCCGCCCATCTCCTCCCACCCCTCCTCTGGCCTGCTGGTCGGGTTTCGTCTTCTGTTTGTTCCAGGCTCAGGCGCGTCTGGGCCTGACCGAGGCCTGCGATTGTGTGGCATCCCCTGCTCATTGTCATCATGGTGGTACTCCTTCTCTTTACTCTACTCGTCTTACTCACTTATCCTCAGCCTCCATATGTTCATCCTTGCTTTCCTGACCTCCTTCTCTTTCCCCTGGCGGCTTCGCTCATCTCGTCGCCGTCGCCCGTGGGCCCGTCGCCTGCCTCGGCGCCCCCTGGGTTCGGATTGGCGCTCGCAGAGCAGAGATTTACCTTGGCCGCGTCTGGAGGAGGAGGGGGGGGCTGTCGGGACAAGCACTCGGAAGCACGAGGTCCCCTAGAAGAGGAGGGGGGCACAAGGGTGAGGAGTAGGAAGGTAATGGCGATAAGGACGAAGGGCACGATAGCGAGGCAATAGAGAACCATCGCACATTCAGGATATATATTAGAGCATAGAGAGCAAAGGAGAGAGCCGGGACCATAGCAAAGTTACATGACCTACAGGGCACCCTCTGTGCATCCCTCTGCCACGCGCCCCCGCCCCAAAAACTAGATCCCCGGCCGCTCTATGCGACTCCCTATGCGACCCCGCAAAGGTTCAATCAACGCCTATGTGACCCATTAAAGCTTAAATCTCCTCTGGAGGTCCCTGCGCACCCCCCCAAAGGGCTAAACCCACCCAAAGGCTACATATCCTGACGCCCCGCCCTCCGCCCCCGCCCCCCCAAAAAAACAGAAAAAACAAAAAAATCCGCCGAATCCTTTCGGCTCCACGCAACCTCCGCATTTCAGGCCTTTGTGGACGGCCGTATCTACTGAACGTTATCGGTTTGCTTGGAGCTGCGGGCTTCTTCAAGCGCAGCCTTGGCAGCGCGATGCCGCCAGCCAAAGGAAGTCCGACCCTTCTGCGCCTCCGCCCAAGAGGGCGAGGGCTTCTGGCCAGGTGTGCGTCTGCATCTCCATCGACGTGAACTCATCGGATCGATGGGGAGTAGATGGGGGTTCTTTTTGGATCAGGTCGCCCTTGTTTTGGCGCGTTCTGGCCGGAGGGGATCAGCAACCCCCCGAGGGTTTGGATTTCTGGAAGTATTGCAAAACCGCATGACTCATGACCAGGTCTACGTTGTCGATCGGGTGCCACCCTTTTTGGCGATGTCTCAGTAGGCCGAGTGGCGCGAGCACATCGCTGACGGCTCGGCTTCAGGGCCGTCTTGCAAGCCGCGCGGTGAGAAGATGTCCTGTCTCTTCCCTTGGGCGGCAGACTTCTCGGAGGCTGCGAGTTGCGCTCAAGACGCCAAGCAGTTCAAGGTTGGTTGGAAGAACATGGCGTCTCAGCCGTGCGATCCCAACTCCAGGAGTTCCCCCGCGGAGGAGGTCTACGAGATCATCGATCAGAAGTATACCATCTACAAGGATTTCCTCTACCTGACGGGCAAGGACGTGAAGGATCTTACCGAGAAGACTGCAAAGAAACTCAAGCTGAAACCCTTCGGCGGCATTGGCGATAGCGGCTGCCATGAGAAAGCCTACCTGATGGAGGACGACGCCGGCGGCGCGGTCACGTCGGGCTTCAAGCGCATGCGCGTGGAGATATCGAAGGAAACAGTTCGGAATATTGCCAGGCTTCCGAGGGTCAACCACATGGCCCCGGAGCTGGGTGCTATGACGTGGAGGGCGCGCTTCGAGCAGGATGGCAACAACCAGGCCATGCAGCACGTCATCTCCATCGCCCAGCCTCTCTCGAAGATCGTGACCCCGCCTGGCGGCGCACCTAGTCAGGCTGGAGCATCAGCAGGTGGAGGTGGCAGCGGCGTCTTTCCTCCAGATGACCACGACGGGCCGCCTCGACCCAGTGGCGCTGCCTCCAGCGTTGGCGGCTGGGCACGACCTAGGGCTGGGCTGCTCAGGACATCTGACGGGGGGGGCAGGCTCCGAGTCTGGTGGGACCCCCCGCGGTGCAATGGGGCCTCCAAGACGGTGCGCGCGCCCTTCGCCGTCTCCACCCGCTGGGCTGCGTTCGCTCGGCAGCGCGTCGCAGGCGCCTGCAGGCTACGCCGCCAGCTGCGTGAGCAGTGCTCGTGGGTTAAGTGACGAGTTCGCGGGGTGCCCCAAGGAGGTGCCCGAGACGTTCTCCTACTGGATCCAAATGAGCGGCCTCGCCAATATACTTGCCGATGGCAACCTGGGGCGGGCTAAGAAAGAAGGGTGCGCTCTCATGGGGCGCACCCAAGGGCGCAAGGAATACGAGGAGAACTATTCCAAGCTCAAGAGTCACATGGAGCTGGTTGAGTGCGCCTTGAAGGTGAGGCCGTCCATGCTCACCAACACTGGCCCTGCGGAGGTCACGACATCTCTCAAGAAGCTGAAGGCCGCCAACACTGTCTCCCCCTTCTGCCTGCAGACCAAGCTGTGGCGCAGCGTGGTCGATAAGGAGATGGGGGACGTAGCTGCCCTCGACAGCGGTGAGAAGGTCGAGGAGCTCTTCAAGTTGTGCAAGCCTTACGACAGCGTGCAGGACGTGGACGAGGCGTTTGTAGTGTTCGACCCGTTGCCGCCGACGATTCCTACGATGGGCTGCTCGGTGACGGAGGCGACGTCGGTGCTCGTTGAGTTTTTCATCCCCGGCACTTTCTGCAAGCACATCTTGAATGGGAAGGACGGCGTCGACGCAGTTGTCATTTACTCCAAGGGGGTGATGAAGATCTTGAAGGAGGAGTTCGAGGAGGAGCGGGCGCCTGAGTGGTTCATCGGGCGCGCGTTCCAGCCGAACCTTTGCTTCAAGGTCGCACTGGGTGCCATTTGGCCCTGGTGTCAACGATGATTTGGCGAAGCAGGCTGAGCGCATCGCACGGCTGAGGGGAGCAGCGTCGACGGAGGGATCTATCGCACATCGGGTTTGGAGTGCAATGGTCACAGCTACCTACTACTTGACACTATTTGAGGAGATCGATCAGTTCGCCGAGAAGAGCAGCAAGTACCAGGACGAGGTTGCTGAGGCCGCTCATGGTCTCGATCGCTACTTGAGGATGGACTGCGAGGAGTTCAAGGAGAACGTCCCTGATGTCATGTCGCACCTGGACAAGACGTTCAAGCGCTTCGGTACGTGGGAGGTGTCCTACCGCCCTGGGGTTTTTCACTGAGTTCATGGATCAGACGAAGGGTCTACTCAAAACTGCCATCCTCACCTTCGCCAAGCTGACCAAGGAGCAGCAGCCCCCCCCTGGCGCAAGATGCTTGGAATATGTGTGCGTGTGTGACGACTGAGAAGTGGCTTCCCTTGGACGACGGGGTCGCTCACTCGAAGTTCCAGTGCGGCAGCTTGATCGCTGAGAATATCAAGTCGGCTCGCGAGGCGTCCCTCATGATAGTCATCAACCGTGCTGAGGACCTGTGGATGGACGAGTCCATATGCAACGAGATCAAGAAGGCCGCCGAGGTCTGCACTGGCCGTCGCGTAGCAGCTGGCATCGAGAGATCCGTGCAGGAGGTCTTTGATCAGATTGCAGTTGGCGTCGCTAGTCAGATCGGCACTTCTACGGCGACGCAGGTTTCGGACGCGATGTCAACGTTGTGTTCTCTTGCCGGCATCCTGCCCAAGACTAACACGGCGAGCCACGCGATGAACAACAATCTGATTCGTTTGTACAAGCTCGCGTTCCCGTTGTGGCTATGAAGAATGCAGTCGAGCAGCATGGCGACACCTCGGAGAAGCTGCTCCCCAGCCTTCGCGCGTGCATGGGCAAGGCCGACGCGCTCCAGAAGCACCAGAAGGCGTGCGAATCCATGGAGGGCGAGGCGTTCAAGCTGGCGATGCCCTTGGTGACGAAGGCCTTGGAGGATAACGACGCGACGTCGAAGGGCGTCTGCGACGCTATCGTCACGACGAGCTTCGAGAGCCTCAATCGCATTGCGAAGGACTTGACGGGGATCGCTAGGGGCGGCGTGAACGGCGAGGCCTGGTACGACAACGCTGGGGCCTGCGCCAAGTTCGAGGACTTCGTCAAGCACGGCAGGGGCGCGATCGTGCAGGTCGGTTCCGCCAAGTACGCGGAGGATATTGTGACCTTGAGCCAGGCGGGTCCTCGCTCTCCTCCTGCCTCCACCTGCCCACGCCCTCAGCCAACTTCGCTCCTAGTCCTCGTCCCCTCTGCCTTGTGACCGTGTTCTCAACCGCTCCTGATCCTCCCGCCCCTCCTTTCTGCCGGCCTGGTGGGGCGCCGTCCTGGGCCGTCGAGGTCTGTGTTCGCCCCCCGCTGGTCTGCCCCAGCGCGCCTGGGGACCCCCTGGGCCTCGACGGGGCCAGCGAGCGATAGTGGCCCCGGGCCCCAGGGCTGGACTAGAGGGGGAGGCGGATGGAGGAGCGAGGGGCGAGGGAGGTGGATAGCGAAGATTGGTTGAGGAGCGATGGGGGGGGGGGGCGGGAGGGGGAGGCGCGAAGAGGCCAAGAGGTGAAGCCGCGAGGATGGGGGAATCGAGGAGGATACTCTAGGAATGCGCCGGCGAGGAGGAGGGGGTCCGACAGGGAGGGCGAGGAGGAGTGGACGGAAGGAGGTAGGAGGAGGAAGATGAGTTTATATATATATATATATATATACATATACATATATATATATATGTACATATATATATATATAAACACGAGGTTGACGTGCGCTGTGGGTCCCGATCCTTTTTTTAGAATGCGGTGTTGTTTAATGTGTTCGTGTTCGTCTATCCTGGTTTTCCCCGGGCTTTGGCGCACCGCGAGGCGCCGCTGGGTGATCTCGGCATGGGCGGCTTCGAGTCGAAGCCGTTCTCGGACCTCGTCTCGCAGCTCACCGTCTGCAGGGGGCGGAGTGCGACGCCATATTAATGTTCTCGGAGGAGATGACACCTGTCGCTCTCCAGAAGAGCGCAACCGCCCTCAAGCTGAATTTGAAGCCGTGCGGCGGCGTGCAGGCCATGCGCAGGAGGCATGCCGACCGCGCCATGGAATCGATCAGCTTCCAGTAGGCAGGTCGCTAGACCTGGAGCAGCGGTGGGAGGAGGAAATGAGGGGGCATGCCGAGGATAGGTTTTATACAACATGGCAAGGGGGGGGGGGGGGGGGGGGGGGGGAGCCGGTGGGGGAGGGGGGGGGGGGTGGGGGGGGGGGGGGGGGGATGGGGGTGGTGGAGGTGGAGGTGGTGGTTTGTGTAGTGTTAAGTTATTGGGGTCTTGGGTTTACTTGGTGTCTAGTTGGCGCAGTAATAGACGTAGGAGGGAGGGCAACGGGAAGAGGCTGCGAGGCTTGCAATGGTTAAACATGCAAGGGGGGGAGTAAGTGCTACGCCCCCCCAGGTCACCCCGCACCCCCCCCCCCCCCGCCCCCACACACACACACACACACAACACACCACACACACACACAAACAACACCGCAACACACACACACCACAGCGCACGCACGGCACGCACACACAACACCACACACACACACGCACGCACGCACCACGCACGCCACGCACGCACGCACACAACCACACACAATTCACAAAACACACACAATCACACCACACAATCACACACAAGTACACACAAATCACACACACACACAACACAACACACACACACACACACACACACACACCCACAAGCACACACACACACACACACAGCATAAGACACACACACACACACACACACAACACACACACACACACACACACACAACACAACACACACACATGAGGAAGAACTGTCTAGAGAACACACACAATACACATAGAATACACACACAACACACACAAACACACACACACACACACACACACACACACACACAACACACACACACAACGACACACACACACAACACCACACATACACACACACACAACACACACGACACACCCACAAACACACACACACACACACACATATTAGTATCTACACAAACACTTCCTCCCCCCCCCCCCCCTCCCCCCCCCCCACCCCCCCCCCCCCCCCCCCCCCCACCCCCCCCTCCCCCCGCACCCCTTGCGGTCACCAATTTTGGAGGGTTGCTGGGGAAGTCACGGAATCATCCTGCCCCTCCTCCTTCTTCTCAGTTTTCGTACAATCCCGATCTGATTCACGTACTTCCCCCGCTCTCCTGGCGGCCTCCTCGGCGGTCCGTCGAGGGGCGACCCGCGACGCTCAGCGCGGGCCTCGTGGAGCGGCCCGTTCCTTCGAGATGGGCGGCCCGCGTCGCGCGATGTAAACGTGGATCCGCCTCCTCAGCCACCCTGTCCGTCGTCTTCCGTCGTGATCGGTTTCGCTCGGCGTCGTCGTCGCCGATCGGCGCTCCGCTTCGTCGTCGTAGGAGGTGAAGGGGGGGGGGGGGGGGATGCGAGGAGCATGATATGAAATGAGAGGGTGACGTCAGACGAACGGAGCTATAGGCCATAGGGGATAGGGGGGGGGGGGGGGGGGGGCGGAGGGCGCATGACTGGGGGCATGGGAGAGGAGAGATACAGAGACCAGAGGAGGGCGAGGAGGTGGATTCACGCTTCGGTCGTCGTGGTTTGCCGCCGTCGTCGCCATCGCCGTCGTCGGCCCTCGTCGTCGATGCTTTTCGCCGTTCGTCGCCGCCGCCGCCGGAACGGCGACGGCGATGGGCGTTTTGGAGAGAATGGTTTTCAGGGGCAGCGGGAAAAGCTTCTGGAGGTGTTCCAGGGCATCGCTATGGGCCGAACTCTTGAGGCTGACCCCGAGGACGGGCGCAAGCGCGCGGTGCAGCGCGGTTCTCTTGCTCGCCTCTGGTGCTTCGCATGTCACAGCATTGTCGTCAACCCGCCGTCTCCTCACAAGTGCCGCCACTTATTGGATTGAGAGCTGCGTTCGGTCAACGCGCCCCCCTGCAATCACATCTGATTGGGAGGGCGTCTCGCGCGAAATCGCGTGGAGCCGACGTGCTGCGTGGCAGCATTAATCGCAATGTGACGGTTATGCGTTGGTATCGGACAAATCGCAGGGGCATGTTTCTATTATTATTTGGGATTGGTATCAAAATAGACGAAATCGTATGTTTGAAGTATTTCTTCTTTTTTTATACTTCAGCCCTGTAGGACACATTCCCCTCGCAAGCTAGGCCCCCACTTAATGTTCGAGAACCTCGTGGGCTTCTACCCGCCGTGTCTCGCGATGCAGTTTTGGAGTCTCGTGGAAAGTGGTTGGGGCAGCATGGTCTACCTCAGGCTTGGCTTGGGCCACTTCGCTGCTCAGCCACCGCCCCCCCGCAACAGCCAGTCATCCTCTGCCAGTTTTGCGCGACGCGCAGCGAGCGCGATTCAGTCTTTTGCAGACATGGGCCTCGCAGCCTGTGCCACTGTCGAGGATGAGGATCCTAATGCGATGTGGGTGATGTGTAGCTTCTATGTGTTATTACGATGGGTTTAACTTGTTAGCCGAGTTCCCCACCGCTGGAAGCTAAGCACATCCCTTATTTCAAAAGTTGTATCCTGGTATGTGATCCTCTTGGATTAGACTATGCCCCGGAAGCTTTTCATCAGAAAATCAGCGTCTAGCGTCAAGAGCCCCCCCTACTGTTATCCCACGGTCAAGCTAAAGTGTTGGGCCCCCGAGGGCAAGCGCCGCTGCGCTGACAAGACGCACTCGTGCTTCCGAAATATACGTTATTTCTTCAAGACCCCTGGCCGACGCCTGTTTCGACAGGTCGGCCGAGGCGCGCACCGCATGCTACGGTGTGTCACGCCAGGGTGGAGCCTGCGGGACATGAGCCAGGCTTTCGACCTTGCGCCAACGCGTCCAGACCCTTGACCCTCCAGTGCGTGACCCTCGCTCTGGGACTTACTATTGCGTCGCATGTGGCACTGCCATGGTTCACCCTACCACCGTCGTCGCTGATGCAGGCCACGCCTGCGAAGACCTCGGCTCGCACGAAATCGAAGAGGCAATCGACCAACTATTCGACCAGATGCCTCGACACTCTCGCTCGCACACTATCACGGTCACCGGTAAGAAACGTGACTTTGAAACCCGTCGGGGTGGAAACTATGCAGTGCCGCATGCCGCATGCTGACATGTGTATTTTCAGTTTCAAGTCGCCGCGCAGATGCCTCCTTGATTTCCTTGGGATGCGACTGTACCGCGTCGGCAACTTCTGCTTGGAACAGATCAAGGGCATCCCCATTGGAGGAGGCCCTTTGTCGGGGTGCATTATCTGGAGATTGTTCTAAGCCGCGCTGAGACCTCTCATGATGCAGGCCAACCAGAAAGGAGGAAACATGTTGCGGCAGGTAGATGGGTTGACGACTTGGGCCTGTTCTCCCGTACCCTCTGTCGCGCCTGTGTCTCTCGGATGATAGGGCAGGTGTATAAGAAAAACATTGTCAAGTTTAAGGCCGATGACTCTTTCAAGATTGTCGATGACACCATAACCGTTCAGAAGTTTCTTATGGTCCACCTGAGTTTCGCAGAGTTCACCCTGGAGCCCCTTCATAAGAATGGAGCCCTATCAGACCTTGCCAAACAATCAAGTCCCCCATACGCCTTTCAGAAAGACCGTGCACTCCTTAAACGACACCGAGCCGAATTTAAAGGACGTTTATCCCGTTGGAAGGGTTCGACTGATAACATGCACATCATAACGTACCTCATCATAGCCGGCATCCTTGTATATTTAAGGCTTGGCTACCCCTTCACGTTTGTATTCAAGCTTTGGGTCCAGGTTCAGCCCCGTACTGAGCTCCAGGACGTGATTCGGGTCGCCCTCCAGCTTATCTACAAGACGTGCCCCGATCTCGTCAATGCCCATGACCCCAGCCAGCCCTCCCTGGCCACCTCGCACGGCCGCTGTTGCGCTCAGGCTCCAGAACACGCACGTCTGGCTTCGCCGTTCGCTCCGCCCTGCGCTTCCTCGCCCCCGACACCCTGCCCGTCCAGAGCTGCTATGGGCGGCGCCCCGCGGGGAGGCAGGGGCAGCTGGGGCGGCAAGGGGCGTGGCCCCCGTGGCCCGTGCCAGCCGAGGCAGCGGAGGAGACAGCCTCATGGGGTTCGCCAACCAGTTCAATGACATGATCGGCAGCCAGGCGTCGTTCGGACAGATGGCCCAGCTTGGTAGTGCACTGGCGACAGCTCAGGCCAAGCAGACAGTTGGGCATGGCGGCAGTGGCAATGCTCCGGCGACCCCGACCCATCCGAGCACGATGCAGACGCATGAGTTGGCCTCCGCCCTGACCACCATGCCCCAGGGGCCCCCGAGTGCTGGCCCGACGGGCAACGCCGACGGGGCCCCACAGCAGCGCGGGACGAAGGGCGACTCCCGCCTCCAGAACACCGCGCGGCGCCCGACAGAGTTCGTCAACAACGGCGAGCCTGCTTGGCCCACCGTCGCCCTCGAGGATCAGCCCACTCTCAAGCGCCTGCGAGCTGAGATGGAGGCCCTACCCAAGCGCACAGGCTCGCTGGAGGAGTCGATGCAGGTCGCGAGCAAGAATGCCGAGGAGACTAACCAGGGCGTCAAGCAGCTGATGGCTATGATGCAGCAGCGGGAGGACCCGTGGTTGCGCGGCCGCGGAGGCAAAGGCAACCCCGGTGGGAATGGCAGCGGCGGCGACATCACCAACCAGATCGGTGCCGCCGTCGAGGGTTGCGCCTTCCAGAAGACGATGACGGCGGAGTTGCACGCAGAGGCCCTAGGCCACATCGGAGTCAGCACAACCAGACGCGAGGCGAAGGCCCTCGCGGAGAGACTGCCGATGGAGTTCAAGCCGTGGCGGGAAGCGGTCGCTTCCCTGAATGGGACCGCCCAGTGGCGCAGGAAGCTCGAGGACCTCGGTGCCACCGAGGAGCAGTACAAGGAGGCGAGCACCGAGGCCGCGGGCAACCTGCTTTTCCGCTACCTGGTGGACGATGGCACGTGGTCCGACACGCCTCTCCAGGACAGCCCGCCCTGATTGCCTAGCCGTGCCCCAACGCCTTCCTTCGCGAGGGCGAGGTTGGCGCGCGTTTCGGCGGTGCCGAAATTTTCTCTGCCGTCTATTGCCGCGGTCATGCATGGATCAGTTATCTGTGTGTGCGTTTGTTCCGTTCGCCAGACATGTTCAGTTCTACAGGACGTGCGGCAGGGTGTTTCAGCGGTCGTGGGCACTTTTGTCTTTGCCTTCTATCGAGCAGCCCATATGCGACAGTCATTGGCTGCGCACAGTTACTCTTGGGCTGGCCCCCACAAGACCTCGCAGGTATGCTTTCGCATTTAGCACCTTCTCTTGTGCCTGGATCGACGCTCCAGGCTGAGTCTGACGAGATGGACTGGGATCCTGCTTCAACCAGTCCCCCACCCTACTCCCCCTCCCCTGTCGTCGGCCCCCCTTTCCTCTTCTACCTCTTCCGTGCTTCCCGAAGGAACCGCCCATGGGATCGGACGTCCGAACCATACGTTCGCGGTGGTTCACGGCGCTCAGGACGCTGATG
Source organism: Prorocentrum cordatum (assembly GCA_963575745.1). Lineage (NCBI taxonomy): Eukaryota > Dinophyceae > Prorocentrales > Prorocentraceae > Prorocentrum > Prorocentrum cordatum. The sequence continues at coordinate 356,461 of CAUYUJ010008269.1, read as the reverse complement.
CCCGACATGCACCACGCACGCCCGCCACGGAGGAGGATGCCTTTGACGGGCTCCAAGGGCGCTGGCCGCGCCCTTCTCTTTGCTCTGAACCCCGTCCCTACAGTGGCGGTTTGTGTGTGCGTGTGTGCGTGTGTTTCAGTTTATAGTTTCTTCACAATTTCTGGCTTTAGCTTCCATTCGCATGTGCAGTATAGTACGCAACACTTGAAGTTAGGAGTGCTTGAGTGAAGACATCAGAGTTGGTTGAGATGAGCCTCAGGGGCCCCGCTCATATCTCCCCGCCCATTGCTGTGTTGCTCCAGCTGTGTTAGCAGACAGTTGGCTTAGGTCGACGCTCAAACTACTATCAGGGATTGTAGTGCACACATATGTGGGCTTACAGTCTGCGGCATGGCATGTTCGCGTTGCTGACTGCGCAGTTCTAGACAGTCAGCTAAGCAGGTGGAAAAGGAGTCGAGGGCTGTCGCCGCATGCTGCCGCCGATCTTGATTATCCTCACGTTTATTTGCTCTTCACCATCGTGTGTGTGTGTGTGCGTGCGTCCGTGCGTGCGTGCGTGCGTGCGTGCGTGCGCGCGTGCGCGCGTGCGTGCGTGCGTGCGTGTGTGTGTGTGTGTGTGTGTGTGTGTGTGCGTTTGCTTGCGTGTGCGTGTGGTGTGTGTGTGTGTGCGTGTGTGTTTGTGTGTGTGTGTGTGTTTGTTTGTTTGTTTGTTGGTTGGTTGGTTGGTTGGTTGGTTTATTTGTTCGCCGCCTATGCGGAACGCCGTAGCTTCGCACCGTCTCAGTCCAAGCCGCGCGCCACGGCAAACGACGCAGGCGGCGGTGGGTTAGGGGGAAGTGCGCGGGCGGGGCGCGGTCCGCTGCGCAGCCACCCAACGCCGAAGCACGCGCCCAGCACGCTGCTCTTGAAAGCGCTCAACCGCCAGGACCGGCCCCTTTCCCGCACTGGTGGACCCAGCCTGCGCGCAAACACACGCGACGCTGGACAACCACGGTGCTGCAAGCCGAACGCGGCATGCAGCTCGTGCTGTTGCGCGCTGTCTCGGCGAGGATGGGTGTCAGTCGGTTCCAGGCGGCGTGATGAGGCACGCCTGCACCGCGCGGGGCCGCACAGCGCTCGCGATAGCACGTGGGGCTGCGGGTGGGTGAGAGAGCGTGCTTGAGCCACGCGCGCGTGGTGCGCGCGCAGCAGTGAGACGGGCGACGACGTCGACAGCCTCGCGGCAATTCCTTTTGGGGGGGGCACCCCCGCAAGCTGCGGCGCGGTCGCGCCAGGAAGCGCCATTCCAGAGGGGTGCGCCGCGGCGCAACAAGGATGTGTCATCCCAGCAGGTTTCACCGCAGATCCCCCCGAAAACGCCAACCCACCAGGTTGCACAAGAGAACCACCTGGAGACCAGAAAGGGCGCACTGCAGCGCTTCCTGGGGGCGCTACCCCAGCAGGCTACACCGCGGCGCCTCCTTGAGGCACCATCCCAGCATACTATGCCGCGGCGTCTCGATGAGGCGCCAACCCAGCAGGCAACGCAGCGGCACCCCCGGAGGTGCCGAGCCAAGCGAGCACCCTGCAGTGCCTCCTGGAGGCGCAATCTGGACAGGATGCGCCGAAGCTCTTCGCGGATGCATCATCGCGGCACGCGACGTCGTAGCACCTCCTGTAAGTGTGGGATAAATCGGCACAGTGCGAGTCGATAGGGCGTGGATCCAGAGGCTTACATACTTATGCAGCTCGGCTGGGGCGGCGGGGCCGCGCCGCTGGAGGCGCGCGCAGTCGGCCTGCAGCCTCCGCGGGGGGCTTTCAGAGTCACGGAGCCACGCCGCCGCTAGGGATGGGCCCCCGCGGGCACGCGCCGCGAGCGCTTGGCAAAGCCGGCGTTGCAGGTCGTGCAACTCGACGGGGAGGGCAGCGGGAGGGGCACTGGGCTCCACGGCGGCGGTCTATGTTCCAGAAGGTTGGGGCCAATGACTCCAGAGACGGCAAGCACAGCACAGCACAGCACACCACATCACAGCACATCACAGCGCATCACAGCACACCGCAGCACAGCACAGCACGTCAATTGACGTGCGTGTGTGTGTGTGTGTGTGTGTGTGTGTGTGTGTGTGTGTGTGTGTGTGTGTGTGTGTGTGTGTGTGTGTGTGTGTGTGTGTGTGTGTGTGTGTGTGTGTGGTGTGTGTGTGTGTGTGTGTGTGTGTGTGTGTGTGTGTGTGTGTGTGTGTGTGTGTGTGTGTGTGTGTGTGTGTGTGTGTGTGTGTGTGTGTGTGCGTGTGCGTTTGTGCGCGCGCGTGTGCGCGTGCGCGGCGTGCATCGGGGGTCGGGGGGTGGGATCGCAGCGGAACGGGAACCCCCGACCGGGAAATCGTTGCGTTTCGTTCGCGTCGCGCGCGCGCGGGTTGCCTCACTCTTGCCTTGGAGGTTTCGGCGGAAGGGACCCCGTGGCAGCATGAACCTGACGAGCAGACGCAGGGACTGCTACAGGATATTCCCGTGCACGAGCTGACGTACGTCGACGACGAAGCGATCTTCCTTGCGGCGGTGTCGAACGAGGCTCTCGCGGAGGGCTTGGCTAAGGCGGCGAAGATCACAATTGCCGCGCTCATGAACCATGCTATGCCGGTCAATCCCACCAGCCCTCTGGGCGTAGGTGGTTTAGGGCGTTTCCTCTTCCACCCTTCCTTCTCTCCCTTCGGGGAGGGGCTTATCACTGCTCCAATTTATATACACCCCCTCCCCCAGGCGACCGGGGGCCAACCAGGCACCATGCCGACGCCATGCCGACCCGCCCGCCCGCCCCCCCCCCGCCCCCCCCACCCCCCGCCCACCCCCCCCGCCCCCCCCCCCGCCCCCCCCCCCCGACCCGCCCCCCCCCCCGCGCCCCCCCCCCCCCCCCCCCCCCAAGACACCCACCCCCCGCGCCAACCCCCCCCCCCCGCTCCGCCCGCCCCCTGCCATCCTTGTCAGCACAACAATGCAAACCGCACTCTGCCTCCACATTTTGAGCATCCGCGGCCACGCCCGTCAAACAATAATTCAAAGTACATTCTGGGGCAAAATATTGAGTCATGTTTGTGAGGCCCGCGAGCATGTTGTATTGTTTTTGTTCCGCATGTTTCGTGTGGTTTTGGTTTTCATCCCTGCCGCGTCGCACCCGCGACCCTCACTCACCTCCCCTCCTCCTCCTTCTCCTTCTCGCACAGTGCAGCACAGCTCAGCACAGCATAGCTTAGCTCAGCACGGCACAGCTCAGCACTTCACAGCACAGCGTAGCACCTCAGCCCAGCTCAGCTCAGCACAGCACAGCACAGCACGACGGTCGTCCAGGGCATAGCAGGCTTGGGGTTTTGTCGACACCATAGGGGGTGCGCACGGGGTGGTCCCTGAGGGCGGCGTCTATGCGGGCCGTGGCGCAGGGCATAGCAGGCCTGGCGCTTTCTCGACGCCAGAGGGGGTGCGCAGGGAGCCGTCCCCGAGCGCGGCGTCTATGCGGGCCACGGCGCATGGCATAGCAGACGTGGCACCTTCTCGACAGCATCGGCGATGCGCAGGGAGGGGTGCCCGAGCGCGGCGTCTATGCAGGCCATGTCGCAGTGCCTAGCAGGCGTGGCGCTTTCTCGACGCCAGAGGGGTTGCGCAGGGAGCCGTCCCCGAGCGCGGCGTCTGTTCGGGCCATGGCGCAGGGCATCGCAGGCGTGCTACTTTCTCGACACCATAGGGGGTGCGCACGGGGTGGTCGCCGAGCGCGGCGTTTATGCGGGCCGTGGCGCAGGGCATAGCAGGCGTGGCATTTTCTCGGCAACATGGGGGTTGCGCGGGGGGTGGTCCCCGAGCGCGGCGTCTCTGCGGGCCATGGCGCAGGGCATAGCAGACGTGGCACTTTCTCGACACCATCGGGGATGCGCAGGGATGGGGTCCCCGATCGCGGCGTCTATGCGGGCCAGGGCGCAGGGCATAGCAGGCGTGGCGCTTTCTCGACGCCAGAGGGGTTGCGCAGGGAGGGGTCCCCGAGCGCGGCGTCCATGCGGGTCATGGCGCAGGGCGCGGCAGGCGTGACTGTTTCCCGACACCAGAGGGGGTGCGCAGGGGGTGGCCCCTGACCGTGGCGTCTATGCGGACCATTGCGCAGGGCATGCCCGGCGTGACACTCCCTCCACAGCTGGACTGTAAACATTCTGGCTCGAGTTGAACGCACAACACGTTTTGGCTTCCGCGCCGCGCCGCCAGGGTCTCTGCGCTGGTGCGGCGTAGACTCCCTTTCAATGAGATGCGCTCTCCCCCCCTTGCCTTGCCCCCCCTGGCATGACTCTCCTCTCCCCCTGCCTCCTTCCCTCCTCCTGTGCTCCTCCCTTTTTGTTCTCCCTTATATCCTCCTCCTTCCTATTCTCCATCCTTTTCCCTCCTCGACCTCCCCCGGCGGCCGCTTTCCCTCGCCCATCGGTAAACCGTCGCAGGCTTTGTGCAACGCAGCGGAGTGCCCACAAAAGGCGACTGGCTCCTCGAGAGCAGAATCCTCTCGCCTTCCTTCCGTCCCTCCTTTTCCTCTCCGCCATGCCCCTTTCGCCCTCCCTTTCCGCCCCTCCCTCGCTTTCCGCCCATCCGCGTAGCAGGCGTGGCATATTCTCGTAACCTTAGGGGGTCCGCAGGTGGTGGTCTCTCAGCGCGGCCGTTATCCGAGCCGGTCGTCCAGGGCGCAGCGTGCGTGGCACTTTTTCGACGCCCTAGGGGGTGCGCAGGGAACGGCCACCAACGTTATTATCACATGCTTCAGTTCAGCGATCATCACTCCAGCCATAATATAAGTATGTGGGGTTCTTCGGTAGCGTACTTGACAAGGACGGCGCGGGCGTCAGCAGATTCCCCGCTGTGCGCAGGGCGACCATCCCTGACAAGAACATCACAACATGCACCTCGCGGCTAAATCTGGATCATGCGCGGCCATCCCGCGATCGCTGTCAAGTGGTTTTTCCCCACATGTTGGGTGGGGTTATGGTTTTCTTCTCTGCCGCGCCGCGCCCGCGACACACCTCCTCCTCCTCCTCCCCCTCCTCTCTTCCCACGCGCGCCGCACCCGCGTCTCACCCACACCCGCCCTCCTCCCCTTCTCCACCTCCTCCTCCTCCTCCTCCTCCTCCAACCTCCTCCTCCTCCCCTCTCTCCTCCTCCTCCACGCTCCTCCTCCTCCTCCTCTTTACGCATCAACAGCACAGCACAGCACTGCTCAGCACAGTTTCCAGCACAGCTCAGCACAGCACAGCACAGCACATCACAAGCAAAGCGCAGCACACCGCAGCACAGACAAAACAGAACACAGGCAGATCGTGGAAGCGCGGCATTTTCCCCGACACCACTGAGGAAAAGGGGGTGCGGCAGATAGGGGGTGGTCCCTCAGCGCGGCCTCTATCCGTGACGCGCTCGCAAATCGTGGCAGGAGTGACACCTTCTCGACACCACAGGGGGTGCGCAGAGGGTGGTCCCTCAGCGCGGCCTCTATCCGTGACACCCTCGCAGATCGTGGCAGGAGTGGCACTTTCTCGGCACCACAGGGGGTGCGCACAGGGTGGTCCCTCAGCGCGGCCTCTATCCGTGACACGCTCGCAGATCGTGGCAGGAGTGGCACTTTCTCGACGCCACAGGGGGTGCGCAGGGGGTGGTCCCTCAGCGCGGTGTCTATACGCGCCAATGTCGCAAGGGCCTAGCAGGCGTGGCACTTTCTCGACACCAGAGGGGGTGCGCAGGGGGTGGTCCCTCAGCGCGGTCTCTATACGCGCCATTGTCGCAGTGCCTAGCAGGCGTGGCACTTTCTCGACACCAGAGGGGGTGCGCAGGGGGTGGTCCCTCAGCGTGGTCTCTATATGCGCCAATGTCACAGGCCTAGCAGGCGTGGCACTTTCTCGACACCAGAGGGGGTGCGCAAGGGGTGGTCCCTCAGCGCGGTCTCTATACGCGCCAATGTTGCAGTGCCTAGCAGGCGTGGCATTTTCTCGACACCAGTGGGGGTGCGCAGGGGGTGGTCCCTCAGCGTGGCCTCCATAAGCGCCAATGTCGCAAGGCATAGCAGGCGTGGCACTTTCTCGACGCCAGAGGGGGTGCGTGGTCCCTCAGCGCGGTGTCTACACGCGCCAATGTCGCAAGGCTTAGCAGGCGTGGTATGTTCTCCGCACCAGAGGGGGTGCGTCCCTCAGCGCGGTCTCTATACGCGCCAATGTCATAGGGCCTAGCAGGCGTGGCACTTTCTCGACACCAGAGGAGGTGGCAGGGGGTGGTCCCTCAGCGTGGTCTCTAGACGCGTCTTTTTTTTTTGAGGGCTCAACAGTCGTGGCACTTTCTCGACATGCAACGGTATCGGGGCAACGGCCACCAGCATCATTCTCACATGCTTCACGTCAGCTATCACCACTATAGCATAGCCATAATATAAGTATGTGGGGTTCCTCGGTTGCGTAATTGACAGGGGCGGCGGGGGCGGTGGCGCATGGCCTGCTGTGCGCAGGCCCACCAGACACAATGATGGGCATCGGTTTTCGAAAAGGATGGCAGGGACCGACATGTTCCGCGATGTGCGCTGCCACGTGCGCAGGCACACCTGACACGCTCTGCGCGTGCCCCGAACGCGGCGCACTTGGCGCGGCTGGAGTGTGCGGCGCACCTGGCGTACTCGGAGCACGTGGCGCATCTGGCGCACCAGGCGTGCTTGGCACGCTCGGGCCCCGAGGGTGCCTGGCGTGCGTGGCGTCCCTGGCACGCGCGGCGCACCTCGCCCAAGCGTCGCGCACCTGGGGTCGGCTTTGGTTCCCAGTAGCTGTCCATCCAAAGACGACCGCTGAACGTGCTCAGGCTCGGGTGTTACTCATGTGTAAGGAGGGCGGGTGGGAGTGAGCTAGACGGCTTGCGGGCGGGTGGGTAGCTTGACCCCCCCCCCTGCCCCCTCCCCTGGACCTGGACGGGGCCGATCGCGAGCGGTCAGAGGGCACGCGTTCGCCCAAGACGGTTCCAAGAGGGCCTCAGAGAGCCCAAGATGGCCTCCAATATGGCTCAAGATAGCGCAAGATGCCCCAATATGGTTCCCAACATGCTCCAGGAGGCCCCAAGAACGTTCCAAGACGGCTCCACGAGCCTTCCGAAATTTCCCAGGAAACCCCGAAGAGGCCACAATCCATCCAAAACATACGGAAAGCAAGGTGTTGTCCTTTCTCGCCTCTTCGTTTCCGACGGCCATCCGAGGCCTCAAGATGGCACGGCGCCAAGAGCGCCCAATAACGCTCCAAGACCACCCCAATGATGCACAGGAGGCGATCTGAGATGCTAACAAGGGGCAAGGCTAATTGCCCCCCCCCCCCATTTTTTTTGATCGATCTCTTCCTAGATGGCCCCAAGAGGCGCACAGGAGGCCCCAAGAGGCTTCGAGATGGCCCCAAGATGGCTCCAAGTTGGCCCCAAGAGGCCCCCAGGAAGCCCCCAAGAGCCCCTTGACTTCTCTCGCGCGTTCTACCCGCAAGACGAGGCCGAGCGCGGGGGTCTGTGCAGCGAGCTGGCCGCCCAGCCGGGTGTCGAGTTCATCCTGGCGCGCAGGGTGTCCAGTCACGGGGATTCGGCACTTTTGCACAAATCCAGAGCGGCCCCCGCAAGGGCCTCCGTCGCGACATGCACTGGGCCCTCGGCCCTCTGGTTGATGTCATCGACCCACTGCGCTGAGGCAATGCCTCTTGGGGAAAATCTCGCACGCGCGCTCGCAAGCGCATCGTGCAACACCGCTCTCGTGAAATGATTAGCGTTTCCATCTCCAGCGAGAATGGAGGCCGTGGGCTCGATTGGATGGGGGACCGCGCCTCTGGTTTTGATGCGCCGAGGGGCCACGAAAAGCGCCAGGGGGTGCCCCGCGGAGGTCGCAGAAAAATCCAGAGCCAAAGCAGATTCCAGGGACAGAATCGGATCCAGGGAATCGGACAACTCGGCAAAGTCCCACATCATATTGCCGTGAAACGCCATGCGCCTCGGCAGATTCGCTCCGGAAAACTCGCGACATGCCGCAGCGGGGGGCAGGGCTCCCACGGACAGCCTGATCCCAGAAGCCAGCCTTCTTCTCACACCAACGGGCCCTGGCCGATTTCCGAAGACGGCTCCAGACATGGAGGGGGAAGAGCGAGAGAACAATCGCTCTCTCTCCCGTCGGGGCTGGCTTGGGTACCATGGCCTCCAGGACAAGCAGCAGCTGCCAGGGCCACGCATGCTGCTCACAGCACAAGAAAAGGCGGGCCAGCTCCTCAAGCGACTCATGAGGTGCAGCACGAAGGTCAGCAGGACCAAGATTATCACTTCGCCGCCCCGTCGCCTGTCGAATGCGTCTCACCAAAGCAGCAATGGCAGACGGGTCGGCAGGTGCGTACACGTCCTGCTCGTTGCTCAGCCTCCTGCGTCGCTCGCGAAGGCGTCGCACTCTGTCTGCCGTGACTCGGCCAGCCCAGCGGCCTGCCCACTGCTCCCGCTTGATCTCCATCATGGTGTTGATGTCGCAGCTGACCGCCGCGCGATTTAGCTGGTTCGCCTCGGGTGGGGCTTCCGCGAGCCCCACCTCCATGACGGGGACAGTCTTGTCCTTGGTCCAGTGCACCACTTTACCAGGCCGCTTGGCTGTGCACTCCATCGCCCAGTCATGGAAGGCCACCGCGTTTTGCCTGACCTTGGCACGGTGGGCCTTGTCAGCCACCTCAGCTAGATCAGCTGCCACGTCACTGGCCTGTTGTTCGGTCCACGCCCGCGCCCGTCGAATAGCGCCCGTCCACTTGACCTGTACCTGCGCACTCATCACCAGGAGGGAGTCGGCAGGCATGCCGTAGCCAGCGCCCAGCAAAATGCGCAGGGCGCCTTTGCCCGCCTCCGACAACGTCGGCTTGGCAAGGGCCTTGGCACACATGCCCGCGCAGGCCGCCATGGTGCTCCACCAAGCTGCCGAGCGGGTGGTGCCATTCGCTCCTCCCGTAGGTGCCCTCAAGGGTTTGGCCTGAGGGGTCCTGGGGAGGGCGCGCCCCCGGCACTTCTCCTGCGCCTCTTTCTCGTGGCTCATGGTGCTCACCAGGTAGCGCTCCAGCTTGGTGACCCAGCGGCCGCATGCGTTGCCCAGCTCGATCGCTTCCTCCGCCCCGTGGTGAAAGCCATGGACTCACGGATGTAACCAGGGGGTTGTGACCATCGTTCATCAATCGGGCATTCGCGCGCCCCTTCCCAAAGCCGTCGTCGGTCTTCACCAGTCAGTTGAGGGAGCTGGATGGGGACTTGCTGCGAGGACGGCCCGATCATCTCATTGTGCGGCTGCCTCGGCAGAGCAGCCCCCTGGGGCTCCGCGCCCTCATCATTGGCATCGCTCGGCCCATCCACGCCAGGTCGCAGCCCATCACCTCCACGCGTAGGTCGCGCACCCAGTCCAGGGGAATGCACGTCCATGGCCACCTGGGGGCCCAGTCCAGAGGAATGCACCTCTCTGGCCACCTGGGTCAGTAGCTGTCCAGGTCGCAGCCCATCACCTCCACGCGTAGGTCGCGTACCCAGTCCAGGGGAATGCACGTCCCTGGCCACCTGGGGGCCCAATCCAGAGGAATGCACCTCTCTGGCCACCTGGACCAGAAGCTGTGATGACTGGGAGCTGGCCGCCTCCGTCGTCCAAGTCTGGCGTCGAACGCTGGAGCGGTCTCGTGGCTGCCCCTGGCTCGGGGGCGGGGTTATAGGGTGCCCAAAGGAGCTGCCCCCCACCCCGCCCAGGCCAACGCGCCGCCCCTCCAGTCAACTGCGAGCCCGCCCACGTTGCCTCACCAGCAACGGCGCGCTCTCGCAGCCTCGCGCCGACGGCGGCCCGAAGGCCCGCGGCACTCGGAGGGCAGGCGGGCACCGCAGAAGACATGCCAAACAATGGACCATATTCGGTAGGGCCAGCCTCAGCAAAACTTGGCGACTCAGCCCTGCCCCTCTCGCTGTTTACCACGCGGGTGCACCTGGGGGCAGGTCCTAGCAAAACGTTCGGCGATTGAGCCCAGCCCCTCGCGCTGTTTACCTCATGGGTGCACCTGGAGGCTGAGACTTGCGTTCTAACGTCTGCTGCCTCATGCTCTGTGACGGCAGGTGCCTTGGCGAGAGCCGCTTTGGGATCGGCGGTTCGCGCGGGGTTAGGCCGACCCCCCTCACGGTTCGACCCGCAGCCCCCACCGCCCATACATGCACCATTGGCCTCCGATGAGGTATTTGTGCCCAGTCCAGGGGCATGCACTTCTCGGACCACCTGGGTCGGTCCAATCGGTACGCCATCAAGACAACCCAAGGCATCAGCTTCCTCATCATCCTTCTGGGCTCGCCTCTCCGCCTCCTCGGCAAAAGTCAACTGAGGCCCCCGCTCCAAGGGAATGCACCTCCCTGGCCACCTGGGTCGATAGCTGCCCAGAGGAAGAGGAGCTGGTCGTCCCGTACGTCCGCGTACCCAGCCCAGGAGCAAAATCAAAGAACTCCAGAGGCCCTGCTCGAACCTCAGGCTCAGGCTGACGGTGTCGAAGCTGGCCGCGCGTCTGATTTTGGTGCATGGCCAAGTGGCCCGTCGAAGCAGACTGAAGGTATCGACGAGCCGCCACGATGCCCCCTCCCCCGAGCTGTCGATGTCTTTGAAGCGGCGCGCTGGGCTGCCTTTGGCCTCCCACGCATACCCATCAAAGTCGCACAACATATCATCAAACTTCGCGCCTCTGGCACGGTGCTCCAGCAGGCCAAGCACATCAGCTCCATAAGGGGGGTCCTTCACCAACTCACGGGCCTTAGGCCACCAGTCCGTCACGTTCCTCACGTAGATCGTTCTGGTCAATGTTGCTGCTGTCGGGCAACTCCTCGCCGACGCTGCACCAGGATTCCCACGCTCTTTCTTGGAATCACCACGCTCAGCCACGCCAGGTCGCAGCCCGCCAGATCCGAGCGCAGAGCACGTCCGATGAGCAGAACCCCCCAGTCCAGAGGAATGCACCTCTCTGGCCACCTGGATCCGCACCGAAGAGGAGGCCGATCCCGTCGATCTCGACCCCGAAGTGCCTCGCCGAGGCCTTCCGCAGACCGGTGGCACCGAGCCAAGCAAAGGCCACTCCAGGTCGTCAAACCCGAGGTGGAGGACCAACGCGCGCTCGCTTAACACCCAGCCGAGCTGCCGCATCTCGGCACTTGCGCTTGGCCTCGTCCAGTTGCTCCTGAGGCCCCTTGGCCGCTTTACGCAGCTCCTCAGCAGCCTTGGCGAAGCCCGCCTGGCGCTCGCCGAAATCCTCCCCTTCGAGCAGGTCGATTTCGATCTCGTCGTCGTCGACGGCTATGTCGACACCGCCCTCATCATCTCCATCATGAGCGTCGCCACCAGGAGGCACAAGAGCAGGGCGGCCCGCCTGAGCACGCTGAGGCAACGTCTCCTTGAGCTTGCCGTTGATCGTATCCTTGAGGTTGCGCCATTCCGCCGTCCCCAGGAAAGCCTGCAGGCCCACGTCCTCCACGTCCTCGGGCGCAAGCTCGAGCGTGATGGAGGATGAGGATGGCTCCTGGTAAGCGGCCTCCGTGGTATCAGCAACGAGAAGGGCCGTGCGCTTGTGCTCCGTGTCGAGCGCCAGCACCTCGCTCCTCTTGGCCTCGAGGGGCCCCTGCTGAGTCTCCAGGGCCTTTTGCAGCTCCGCGATCCGCTTGGCCTTGTCTTGTACCTCAAGCTCCAGCTTGTCACGCTGCTGCCTTGTCCGAAATAGGCACTGGGCAGTCCGCCTGTGCGCAATCGCCGGCGTGAGGAGTGCCCCCTGTTGCCCACGAATCTGTTTGATCTTCTCGCTCGTGGCCGCGCGGATTGGGTCCCCTTCGCCTCCAGGAAGCGTCTTGAGGACCGTCTCGTATTGGCTGAGCTGCGCCGCCAGCTTCTCCCGCTGGACCTTGTCATCATGAGTCTCCGCGATGGGGGGCAGGCAGGCAGCCGTCCCCATTGCCCTTCCATGGCGGCGGCTTCGTTTTAGAGTGTGACCCCCCAGCGAGGGGGCCTGGGACGCGCCGCCGCCGCTGAAGTGATCCTGGATGAGCTTCTCAATTGCAGCCAAGCGCTTTGCAGTGTCGTGCTGCTGGCGCGAGGCCTTGGTCTGGTTGTCGCCGCCGCTGCCCGTGAGAATCTCGGCATGGGCATCCCGTGCAGCATTATTGATCCGAGCTGGCGCCTCGCTCCCTCACTCACAGCGGACTCGCGACGCCCAGTTTGCCACAGCAGCGCATCTGCCGCAGCTCCACGTCGGCTGCCGAGGCCCGCGGAGGACCGCTGGCGTCGGCGGAGGCGGCGCCATGGCGGCGGCGCCTTGGTCGCGTTTACTGGTGCTCCCTCAGGGGGAGCGTGTCGATCGAGAGCCAAATGCGCTCATTGCAGCGACGACGTTCTGAAGACAGCTGGAGCAAACCCAACTGGGCCAGAACGGTTAGGAGGAAGAGCACGAGGAGGAGAGGGAGGAGGATGGGGATGAGGATAAGGATAATGATGAGGGTGAGGATGAGGATGAGGATATTGATGATGATGATGATGATGGTGGTGGTGGTGATGATGATGATGATGATGATGATGATGATGATGATGATGATGATGATATTGATACTGATACTCATGATGATGATGCTGCTGATGATGATGCGGATGATGGTGGGGGTGACAGTGATGATGATGATGATGATGATGATGATCATGATGATGATGATGATGCTGATGCAGCTGTTGATGCTGATGATGCTGCTGATGCTGTTGCTGATGCGTATGCTGCTGCTGATGATGCTGATGATGATGATGTGGAGGAGGAGGAGGAGGAGGAGGAGGAGGAGGAGGAGGAGGAGGAGGAGAGGAGATAAGTATGGACGAGGGGTCGAAGAAGAGGAGGAGGAAGGTGAGGATGATGACGAGGAGGATAAGCAGAGAGCGGTGGAGGAGGAGGAGGAGCAGGAGGAGGAGGAGAAGGAGGAGGAGAAGGAGCAGCAGCAGGAGGAGGAGGAGGAGGAGGATTGGAGAAGGAGGAGGGGGAGGGGAGGTAGGAGGAGGAGAGAGGAGAGGAGGAGAGGAGGGAGGAGGCGGAGGGGAGGAGAGGAGAAGGAGGAGGAGGAGGGGGGAGGAGGAGGAGGAGGGCGACCGGGACCGCTCGCAACCACATCGGACCGATCGCGAACTAGATCGGGCGGATTCCAACCAGTTGGGATCCGACCGGTTACATCGGGCGGATCCCAACCAGTTCGGATTCCAATCGTATGCTTTCGAATACGAGAGCGATCGCAAGAATGACTCTTGGAACGAATGGAATGCCTTAAGCTCCGTGATAGAAATTCAAAGAAGCAGTTGCGATCCGCCCGATGACTCACGGTTTGCACGCTACTACTACTATTTTTACGACTACTACTACTACTACTACTTCTACTTCTACTTCTACTTCTACTTCTTCTACTACTACTACTACTACTACTACTACTACTACTACTACTACGACTACGACTACTACTACTACTACTACTACTACTACTACTAGCAGTACCCACTACCTACTAGCAATCCACCTACTACTACTACTTCTACTACTACTACTACGAATCAACTTGTTTTTTCAATTACTACTACTACTACTACCACCACCACTACTACTATTCTTACTATTCGCACTACTCACACAACTGATGCTGATATTGCTCATTCCACTAGTACGACTGCGTCGACGACGACGACGACGACGACTACTACTACTATATACTACTACAAATACGACTGCAGCTACGAGTACTACTTTTAGTACCACTACTACAACTATTACTACTACTACTACTACTACTACTACTACTCCTACTACTTCTACTACTACTACTGGTACTACTACTACTACTACTACTACTACTACTACTACTACTACTACTACTACTGTACTACTACTACTACTACTACTACTACTACTACGACTACTACTACTACTACTACTACTTACTAGTACTACTATACTACTACTACTAGACTACTACTACTACTACTACTAGTACTATTACTACTACTACTCCTACCACTACTACTATCACTACTCCTACTACTACTACTACTACTACTACTACTACTCTCACTACTACTACCACTATTATTACTACTGCTACACCTACTATTACTACTACTACTACTACTACTACTACTACTACTACTGCTGCTACTATTGCTTCTACCACTACCACTACCACTACTACTACTACTACTACTACGATCACTTCCATTACTGCTAACACTACCACCACCCTTGCTACGACGACTACTACTACCACCACTACTACCACCACTATTACTTCTACGACCACCACTACTACTACTACTACTACTACTACTACTACTACTACTACTACGATTACGATTGCTACTACTGGTATTACGACTACTACTACTACTACAACTATCACCACTAATTTTTCTACGAATACGACCACGAGTACCACTACGACTACTACTACGTCTACTACCTTTTAGTACGACGACTATTACTACTATTAGTACTTCTGCTTGTAGTACTACACATGTGTATATAAATAAACTACTGCTGCAGCATCGACTAATACTACTACTATGACGACGACTACTACTACTACCACTACTACTAATACAACGGATACGTCCTCTACTACTATTTCTACCCTTACTACCACACTTTACATTACTCATACGACTACACATCCATCTACACTTGCACAGGCACCTACTGCTAGTACTACTCCTCATACCACTACTACTACTACTACTACTACTACTGCTGCTACCTCTATTTCTATCCTCACGACTACCAGAACAATTACTACTACCACCATCATCACGACCTGCTACTATTACTACTTTTACAACTACGACTACTACTACTACTACTACTACTACTACTACTACTACTACTACTACTACTACTACTACTAGGGCGACTACCACGATCACTACTACTTCCATTACTACTACTACTACTACTACTACTACTACTACTACTACTACTACTACTACTACTACTACCACTACCACTACTACTACTACTACTACTACTACTACTCCTACTACTAGTATTACTACTACTACTACTATCACGTCTACTAATACCACGACTAACACCACCACTATTACTTCTACGCCCTACTTCTACCACCACTACCACTACTACGACTACCACTACTACTACTAGTTCTCGTCTAGCTACTGCAATTCCAACTACTACATCTACACGTTCAGGGACTACTACAGGATTATGAACATCAGCAACAACTGCTAGTACGACTAGTGCTTCCCTTATCCCTACTGTTACTACTTTACTACTACTACGGTTACTATTACTACGACGACTACTACGACTACTACTACTACTTCTACGATTACTGCTACTACGACTACTGCTACTACTACTACGATTATTTCTACTACTACTACTACTACTACTACTACTACTACTACTAGTGCTACGACTACTACGGGTACTACTACTGCTGCTACTACTACTACTACTACTACTACTACGATTACTACTACTACTACTACTACTACTACTACTACTATTGCTGCGCGTACTACTACTCCACTACGACTACTACCACCACTACTACTACTCTTACTACTACTACTACTACTACTACTACTACTACTACTACTACTACGACTACTACTACTACTACTACTACTACTACTACTGGTACTATGACTTCTACTACTACTACTACTACTACTACTACTACTGCTACTACTACTACTACTGCCACTACTGCAACTACTATTATTAGTAAACCTGCGAGTACTACTACCACCACTTGTGAAACTACTACTACTTCTACTACTACTACAACTGCGACTGCTCCTACTACGCCTACTACTAGCACCACCAATATACACTACTACTACTACTACTAGTACTACTACTACTACTACTACTACTATTACTACTACTACTCCTACTACTACTACTACTACTACTACTACTACTACTACTACTACTACTACTACACCTACTACACCTACGACTACTACTACTACTACTACTACTACTACTACTACTATACGACGACTACTACTACTATTACTACTACTACTACTACTACTACTACTTCTCCTGGCAGTACTACTGCCAGTACTACTACTACTACTACCACTACCACCACTACTACTACTAGTACTAGTAGTACTACAACTACTAGTATTACTACATCTAGTACTACAACTACTACTACTACCACTACTACTACTACTGCTGCTACTACTACTACTACTACTACTAGGACTTACTACGACTACTACTATTGCTACTGCTACTGCTACTACTGGTATTATTACTACTACTACTACTACTGCTACTGCTACTACTACTACGAGTATTTCCACTACTATCATTACTACGTTTATTACATCCACTACTACCATTCATCCGACTACTACTACTACTACTACTACTACTACTACTACTTCTCCTACCTCTTCTACTACTACTACTACTACTACTACTACTACTACTACTACTACTACTACTACTACTATCACTACTCCTACTACTACTACTACTACTACTACCACTACCACTACCACTACCACTACTACTACTACTACTACTACTACTACTACTACTACTACTACTACTACTACTACTACTACTCGTTCTCGAGCTTCCAGATTTTGGGGCCACGTGACACATATTTTTCAAGTTGCGACGATCGCACCTCAGCCGCCGTTTCTGCCAGCCCAGGCGGGCGAACTCCATCAACCAATTTCTATAGGCACGCCCGACATGGGGACGGAACGCGCGACGACGACACCGAATAGCTGTTGTGCTCCGCTGTTGGGCAGTCGACGTCTGTTTCCTATGCACAACGTCCGCGTTGACCCTGGCTGCGAATCCCCGTGGAAACGGACTGGTGTTCGTGCCCGCTGGTTCCGCCCCCATGCCGGCCTTGCAGAATCTACCCGCCGCGCTGCGTTGCCCTGAGCAACACCCTGCGTTTGCCGCCTGCTAGCGTATCGTCCTCCTGCCAATCTAAGCACATGTCTAAACCGATGATGCGGATGTGAGCTGGATCCTGGCCGCACGCTGTTGCTACACGCCGCCCCACCCGTGGGGCCGCCATGTTTCCTCCTCCTCCGTCTCCTCCTTCTTTTCCTCCTCCTCCCTCTCCCTCTCCTCCTCCTCCTCCTCCTCCTCCTCTTTCTCCTCCTCGGCCTCCTCCTACTTCCTCTTCTTTTAATGTTACTTCTACAATTACTACTACCACCACCACCATGACGACTACTACTACTACTACTACTACTACTACTACTACTACTACTACTACTTCTACTACTTCTTCTACTACTACTACTACTACTACTACTACTACTACTACTGCTGCTACATCTACTTATGCTTTTACTCCGACTATTGCTACTACCTCTAACTACTTCTAGTACTACTACAACGACCACTACGACCACTACTATCACGACACCTACTACTACTACTACTACTACTACTACTACTACTACCACCACTACGGTTACTACGACTACTACTACTACTACTACTACTACTACTACTACTACTACTACTACTACTACTACTACTACTACGACTACTAGTACTACTACTACTACTACTACTGCTACTACTACTACTACTACTACTACTACTACTACCACCACTACTACTACTACTACTACTACTACTAATAATAATAATAATACTAATGGCGGTCTCGTGCACCACATCACCACGGCTCAACCACCTAGGGAAGAGCGTCCTTGTGGCTGCCTCATTGCCAGTATGTAGCGCGCACCTCTTCTGTGTGAAAGGGCGGGTCTGACATGCTTGCAGCGTCAGGCGCTTGTACTGTGGGCAGTTGGACCAACAGCCCAAAGTGAAGCGCCAGCAACGGCACAGCAGCACACGGGGCGACCCCAGTACCGCCACCCAGGCCAACTAGCGCGAGAAGACGCGAGGCAAGGCCTGGATGGCAAGCCGAGGGCGGGTCTGACGTGCATGCAGCAGCAGGCGCCAGGCCAAGGGCAGCTGGTCCCTACAGCAAACAGTAAGGCGCTGGCGGCGGCATATCAGCACACGCGACTGCTACTACTTCTACTACTACGACTACTACTACTACTACTACTACTACTACTACTACTACTACTACTACGACTACTACTACTACTACTACTGCTACTGCTACTGCTACTACTACTACTACTGGCGGTCTCGTGTACCACATCACCACGGCTCAACCACCTAGGGAAGAGCGTCCTTGTGGCTGCCTCATTACCAGCATGTAGCGCGCACCTCTTCTGGGTGAAAGGGCGGGCCTGACATGCTTGCAACGTCAGGCGCTCGCAACGCGGGCAGTTGGGCCAACAGCCCAGGGTGAAGCGCCAGCAACGGCACAGCAGCACACGGGGCGACCCCAGTGCCGCCACCCAGGCCGACTAGCGCGGGAAGACGCGAGGCTAGGCCTGGGTGGTGAGCCAAGGGCGGGTCCGACGTGCATGCAGCAACTGGCGCCTGGCCGAGGGCAGCTGGCCCCTACAGCAAAACGTAAGGCGCAGGCGGCAGCATAGCAGCACACGGGGCGACCCCAGTACCGCCACCCAAGCCTACAAGCGCAAGGAGGCGCGAGATGAGGCCAGGGTGGCATGCCAAAATGGCCAGGCGCCCGACGGCGACGCTGCAGTACACGGGGCTGCCCCAGCACCGCCAGCGAGGCCAACGAGCGCAAGTGAACGTGCGGAGGCCGAGATGGCAAGCCCGTTGGCGAGCCAAGGTGGCAGAGTGCACAGGTAGTCATTTGCCTAGCCTAGGCACAGGCCACAGGTGACGCCACGCGAGTGGGGGCGCCGCTATGGGCCCGCCGCACAACAGAAAGCAGCAAGTAGACAATTTGGCATGTACTCACGCGGCCTGTCAAGGCCCTGGGACCTGCTGGGCATTATCCTTCAGGCCTGCTGGCCTGTCCCCTGCGCGATGGCGGCGAATACTTGCGACGGCAGCGCCCGCACCTCCCCGCCGAGGTCGCCACTGCCCCCCGCCTGCCCTGCGGGCCCAAAGATCTGGCGCTCGGATCTTCACCGAGGGCCACGTTCAGGGCTGCAGCGCCTGTGACCTGCTGCGGGGGCACGTCCGTCTGCGGTGGCGGGTGGGTCGGCGGCGGCGGCGCATCAGGGGGCGCCGTCGGCGGCGGCGGCGGGGGGGGCATGATGGCCGCGGCCTCTGGCGGGGCTCCCGCTGGCGGTGGTGGCGGGTCGTCGCTGCCGCGGGCCCCGCTCGCTGGCGGGGCACTGGCGTTGCGAGCGGGGGTGGCGCGCGGGGCGACCCCTGCACCACCCCCGCCGCCCGAGAGGCTGCCCGCCTTCAGGTTGTGGCGGCGCTCGTAGAGCGCCAACTCCCTGTGCGCCATCTCCAGGCGCTCCCTCTTGGCTTTGTTCCGCGTCTTCTTGCTGTACCCCGCCCATTCAGGGTCGTTCAGCCCCCAGGCGACCTGCGCGCAGTGGTCGGCCCACTCGAACGTGGGCAAGCTCTCCCAGGTGAGCCCCTCCATCAGCACATAGTGGCCCTCCCACTGCGCCTGGTGTGGAGCATAGCGCTTGAAGACGGCGCCAACCGCCAGCGGCTCAACCTTGGGCAGGTACTTCAGGAGGTCCACCGCGTCGATCACTGATATCCCCTCCTTCTTGAGCTTGTCGTAGCGCAGCAGGGCCTTCAGGTCGCGGATGTCCTCCTCGGGATGCTCCGCGTGCATGTAGTACGCGCGTGGCGGGTTCGCCTCCTCCTCTATGAACTCGACGCAGCCTCCGTAGGAGGTCGAGTAGCGCGCCCCGCAGTGGCAGTGCCAGCGCTGGCCCGTCTCTCCCGCTGCCTCCTGGGCGCATGAGAGCAGCTGTGACCAGCGATCCGATCGGATCACCGAACAGCACCCCCTGGGATTATCCCATGTCTTGTTGGCCGCGCACTTGTAGTACATGTTGAACTTGAATCCCTTGTCACGGTAAAACTGGTCCGTGTAGTCGCCCATGCGGCGGTAGGCCTTTTGCGCCGCGGTGTTACCCTGGCACCCCTCCTTCCAGGCACGCTGGTGTCCAAGGTGGGCGTCTGCAGTCCCCGGGGCTTCCAGGGCACCCCTCTTCAGCCTTCCCACATCCTCCCCCGCCTCCTCGCCCAGCGCGTCGAGCCACTTCTGGTCTCCGTTCTGCGCCTCGGCGCCCCTCACCATGTCTTCCTTCTTCTCCAGGATGGCCCCCGGGCCGCCCAGCATGTGGGTGCGCATGGTCTCGAATTTGAGGACGCCATAGGCCCGCGCCATGCGCTTCAGCGACTTCTTGGATAGGCCGAGCCGCAGCAAGGGCTCGATGTCCGTTACCTCCTCCACGGTCTGGGCCTCGGTCAGCTGGGGCCCCTGGTCCTCCGCGCCCACGTCGGGCTGAGGGTCGTTCTCCCCATCACTGGGAGGTTCTTCCTCGAGGGGCGGGGGTGGCGCACGGGGCGGCCCTGGCACCGCCCCCGCCTCCCTCGCCATTGGGCGGCCCACCTCCCTCGCCACTTCTTCCGTGGCTGGGGGGGGGGGGCGCTTGTGCTCTCGGGGCCGATGCCCACCCCCACGCCTTCCGTTGACCTCCGCAGGGCAAGCAAGCCTTCCTCTGAGAGCGCGAACCCCACCAGGACGTCCATGCCCTCCTTGATGTAGTCAAAGCTCGCACGGAACTTCGCCACCCGCTTGGTGGCATGGTCGATGGAGCCTGGGCCCTTGTTCGCGCGCGCAGCGCGCGTCTGCCCCTCTTTGCCCCTCCTCAGTTCGGGGCATTTTCTCGTTGTCCTCCTTGGCCATCGCATAGCGGCGCATCTCCGCACATCTGAGCTCGTCCACGTACTCCACCGCCATGATCTTCCAGTCGCCCAGCGCCGTGCAGCTCCGACACCAGCCCAGGCGGTGCGGCGGTGCCCAATATGCGCCCATGCAGTGGACGTTGCCCGCCTCAGCGTAGTTCTCCTCCGTCATCATTTCTACGTCTTCGAGCGCGGCTGGCGTGTCGTCGCTCGACTGGGGGACCTGGCCGCAGACGGCTTTGTTGCTGCGTCGGCGGTGGCGCCTGCCCCCACGGCCGCTGAGGGCTCCCGTGGTCGCAGCACTCGGGGCCTCGCTGGCGGCCCCGTCGTCCACGGCGCGCTCGCCGTCTGCCGCGCTGCGCGCCCCACGGCCGCCACGGCCACCCACAGCATGCCCCCTCAGCTGAAGGTTGTGGAGCGCTAGGGTGAGCGCGTCCAGCCCGCGCCGCTGCTCTGGTGAAGTCGGCATGCGTGGCTGCCGCCGCCAGGGCGGCTGACGTCGCTGGCGCCACCGCCGATGCAGGCATCGCCGAGGCGCCATCGGAGGCGGCGGCACTGGGGGCGGCCTCCGTACCGCCACCTCCATCGGCGTCCTCAGCGGGGGTAGCTGATCCCGTGTGCACCGTCGGCGCCGTCCGAAAGGTCGCCGCCTCGGACACCATGTCGTACTCCTCGCCTTCGCTCTCCGACAAGCTCACCTGCTGGGCAGGGCGCTGCGTCGGCCTTGCTTTGGAGGTTGGTGCCTCCCCCGCGGCGCACGTCTTTGCGGGCCACGGCTTCGGCAAAGGCTTCGAGAACTTGGGCGCCATCACTTGGTCGGGTGGATGGCACGAGAGGTGCAGCTCGAGAGAATGCGCGAGGCAGTTACTCACGAGCCAAACAGTTGACGGGGGGGAGAGGGGAGGGGGAGAGGCTGTACACCGAACCAAAATGGGGCGGCCAACTGCCAGGGCGGGACAAAGGTGACACAGGAAGACTATGGGCTGGAGCCAGCGGTTCCAGGTGCGTGGGGCCCGTTCATTATGCTGGCGGAAAACGGCCTGACCCCCGTTCGGGACCTTGGACGGGCGGGAGAGGGGGGAGGGGGGCGAGGAAACCACGTCGCGGGCGGGCGACAACGCGGGCGGCGGGCCGCCGCCGGCCCCAGGACCCGCGGGGAGGCCCCGATCTTCAACGCCTCTTGACGCCTCTTTAGCCAGCGGCCTTGGACAGGTGCGATTGGTTGCATGAAGGCTCATCCCAGATGGGCTGCGGGACCACCGCATGCCAGAGATAGCGAGCATCAAAGATGTGGCATGCCGAGACCACAACATGCACAAAGCGAGGAGGCAACACACCATGGCGTGCAGACCAAGCATGACACTACAGTAGCGCGCTGTGTGCGCGACCAGGAGACTGAGCGAAACTTTGCACACTGCAGATGTGGTTAATTTTTTTTGACCACTCAGGGCTGCGGGAAAGGGTGAGGGGAGAGGAGGGTCAGTACTCACACGCAAGTGGGGCGGGGCCACAGCTAGTCAAGACTGGACGCTCGGGGCGGCCCCTGCATCCAGTCTCGCTGCGCCCTCCGTCGCCAGGGCGACCTGCTCCGCCATTTGGCCCTGCAGGGCGTTGGCTACTGCCGATCGCAGGGCTGCACGAGCCGCGGGCCGTTCGGCTTCAGCCAATTCCCTTACGGCACGGCGCAGCCACGTCTCCGCCTCTGCGCCCCAGCGGCCGTTGACATCTAGGGCAAAGGGCACCAAGCCCGAAAATGGGTACCTACGGTGCTTCACTTTCTCTCTGCGCTGCAGGGCTGCCTGGTGCGGCCGCCCCGTCTGAGCCACTGCCACCTCGTCCACCAAGCTGATGTCGAGGCAAACTCGACCATGGATGCCTCGATGGTAGACCACGTCCAATGTGGCCGCGCCTTGCTCCTCCGTGTACCACTCTGGGATGACCTGCCCCAGCAGGGCATGATGGCCCACCCCGCGCAGCCAGAGCGCCACGGCGTCTCGAATGGCATTGTGGCGGCGCGTCGGGCCGCCTCCCCTGGGACAGTTGAGCGCATGAACGCCCCAAACGTCCACCGCGCGGCCGCACGTCGGACCGTGCTGCGCCATCGCGCGGGTGGGCGCTGCTGGTCGGTTCAGGCACGTGCACTCGGACTGCAGCAGCGGCAGGTGCATGCGCCTCTTGGCAGCAATGCAGAACGCGTGGTCGGCGAGGGGCGAGACCCCCTCGAAATTATCCAACCAGGCGCCCGCTGAGCTGCCCGAGGCACTGTGCACCGCCGCCGCTACCGTCACTGGCAGCGCGGCCGTGAACGTCTTGGTGACGTGGTCCCGCACGTGCTGGGTGTACGTCTTCTGGTCCTTTCCCTTCCGCCCCTCCAGAAGGCCCTGCCAGCGGTCGCTCTGAGGGCGACGGCCGCCAGCCAGCCGCCCCTGCTCCTCGTCTGCTGCTGAGAGGGCACGGCCAAGGCCTGGCCACCTCCGAAAGAGGCCGATCGTTGTCGATTCTCGGAGCTCCTGGGCTGCCGCGTGAATCCCAGCTTCCCAGGATGCCAGGAGGGCGGCTGGGCCGCGCTGCTCAGCGCTGCCACAGCCCAGGCCTCCGTCGCTGACCTTCATGAAGATCTGCTCTCTGGGGGCCGCCGTGACCCCGAGCAAGGCGTTGACGAAGGCGACCACTCCGTCATCCACCCTGCGGCTCCACGCCGCCGTGAGCGGGAGCGCCCGCTGGATGTGGACGCAGGCGCCCCTCGACCAGATCCGCATCAACTGGAATGCGTCGAAGGCAGAGAGCCCATGCCTGCGTAGCGTCAGCAGCTCCTTGAAGTAGCGGTCCTGCTTCTGGAGGAAGGCTTCGCCGCAGGGGGGTGGCGCGGCGGCGCTCGGGGCGGCCCCGGCGCCGCCAGCCTGCCCGTGTCCTCCCTCATCGAGGTCCTCTGGGACGGCGAAGTCCGTGAGTGGGACGCCCCTCCAGTCGGTGTCCACGTCGTGGTCCGTGTAGGCCAGGGTGGGCCCCACCGCCTTGAGCTTCTGGGCGCGGTGCTGGGCGTGCTCTGCAAACTCGGGCGGCAAGACAGCTTGGGCGTCGGGGGACCATATCTGGGTCTTGTACATCTTGAGCTTCATCCCGTGGGCTT